>VDFB02321685.1:35703-97493 GCA_007258455.2 Sequoia sempervirens
TCCCTTTTCTTCACATTCTCAAGCATTCTCTAAGCAATCCAATTTCATTCTTACCATCCACTTCACTCTTAACATCACTTCAACACTCCATCAACTCCACAAATCAAGTGTGAAGCAAGCCATTAGAAGCATGGGCTTGGGGTCTTGTGAGATCTCCCTTTTCAAGTCCACTTTCTCCTCCATTGGCTAGTGAGCTTTTGGGTGGAGGTGGTAACGTTTCACTCATCTCCTTTGTGATTTGGTTGAGTAGCACTTTACTATTTTGTGGTGTTTATTGCATCTTCTACTTTCTTTACTTCTTTGTCACATATTTCTCTCTCATTGCTATTTGGTTGTCCGTGAAGGTGGAAACACCAAACTGGGGGCCTGACTAAGGCAAGCCCCTATACATCCCCAACAATTTTCCCCTTCTTTCTTGTGTGTAGGTGAGAGAACGTGTGGATCTAGTTGGAAAGTGTGCATCCTTTTGAGATCATCTTTGTCACCCTAGTTCACATTTACTTGTTTTATCACTTTAGTTTCTATTTCCTTTATCTACTTATTATGTTTTTACCGTTAAGATTAGCTAGCTAGGATGTAAGTTTGATTGTGAGTAGTTTGTATTGTGTTCACTATTTTCTAACCATACAAATGCCAGCACACCTAAGATATGCCAGTGCTCGCACTCACATCCCAGAACTATGTTGTCGTCCTCAGATAGAGAGTTGACTGAGGCATAATACCGACTCTAAAAACTAGCTCGCCTAGCCTAAACTTAAGTTTGAATTTGTAGAGTGATCAAAGTGAATTATAGTCCTCATCATTCTCGATCCTTGTCCTAAAACATCCCTTTAGAGTGAGGTAAGTTAGGGTAGCCCTCCGCTCTCGGCTCTCTATGACCTGGAGCCTTGACGTGGTTGGCCCCCCTCTCTTACACAAGCATAGGTATCATTTATCTTTAAGAATTTTATCATTATCATTGTACCAACATAATTATCATTCTTTCATAGTTTGTTACTTTGAAGAGCAACCAACAATGGAGCAAATCAAGATCTTAGCTATGATGAATTTTCTTGTTATCTAATTTTATATTTTGAGCCAAGATCTTGAACTTCATTGTGTGATTGTGAAAGTGTGATTTTTGTATTGTTATTTTTTTATTTACATTTTTATCATCTATATTTTGGCACACTTGATGGGACCCACATTCTATATTTGACCATAAATTTTGTAATAATTATGTTTCTTTAAAGTTATAGGTCATATTTTTGTATTCAGATCGACTCATTGTGCTTTCGAGCTAACAAAAAGTTCTTTTGATCCAACACAAACCACATTTGGTATATATATCATATCAATTTACATTTGTAAAAAACAAATATTGTTTCTAGGGTAGATTTATGTTTTTGGTAAAAAAATTTACATTTTTGGTCATATCTACAGTGATTTTGGTCAACTAGAATATTATGTTAATCATCTAACAGTCAGTGTTGTACTTTTGGTCTCTATCATTGTTCTTTTGGCCTTTGTTATCAAGTATTTCATTTCATATTTGAGAGGATTTTATTTTCTAACTAACCTTATATTCGATTTGAGACTAACCCTAGATCTTAGATCTTGTTGTCTTGGTGTCCTTTGTTGTTATTTTTGTATCCAGAAAATTAGATCTTCAAGAGAATCAAAATGATTGCAAAGGAAAGTGGATTTGGAGCTCTTCATCAAATTGGAATTTCACAATTAGCGTTGGACTTTGGGTTCATTCATTCTAATTAACTTCTCACCTCTTAATTTTGTAAAGTACTAAAATAGTTATATTATTTCCTTTTCTTCAATCAAATCTTGTTGGTGTGCCTTCCTCATATTGAAATTGAGGTAAAATTAACCATTTACATTTGGATTTGGGCTTTAAAGTAAACAAGTTTCTTTTAATCCCCAAGATCTACTTACATATTCTCTCCTTTTGTGTCCAATGGTGATATTGAGGATAAAAAATAAGTGATCTTTTTTTTCTTCTTAGGGGGGTTGGCTAGAGAAGTGATCACTCTAGGGGATGACATCAGCTCTCATTTTCCAGAAGAGTATAAATAACAAGGATTGAATCAAAATACACACCTCTTGGAAGTGGAATATTTTCAATATTGGCTAAGCCTCTAAGAACTTTGTACCTTAGAGAAGTGAAGGTGGAGAGTGGGTTACATATTCCTTCTGATTGTTTGGGATTATTCCCTTTTATCTATGGATTAAGGTCTCATGTACCCTTGTGGTATATTTTGAGGATACCCTTAGTTGAGATTGAGAATCCTAGTCAAAAATTATTGGTCATACCTACTTGAGAAGTCTTGGTGGTGTGTCTTACATGCTTGATTATTTAGATTGCCCATATTCCACTTGAAATAGAAATGGGTATATCCATCCAAAATTGAGCCTAGGAATTTACTTATTTGTATCATTGCTTAAAGTGTTTATCTTTTTAGTATAAATTTGAAAATTTTCAAAATAATCAAGAAAACATTCAAACAAAAACATCAAAATAAAACAAATCAAGAAAATAAGAAAAATATTTTGTTGCATAAATTTAAAAAACTAAGTCTTGCATTCATTATGCATTTTCAATCATTTTAGTTTTAAATTTCATCTCTTGCCAAAGAAAATTTATCAAAATTTAAAACTGAAACCAAAAACATTGTGAAACTATTTAATATGCACTTCTAGTTATTTTGAGTTGCTTCTAGTCCATTTCAAGCAACATCTAGCTTATCCTACAGTGCTTTTAGGAAATTTTCTAGCACCTATGGTCTATATTGTAGTGCTTTTGGACTATTCTACTACACTTTTGGCATATTCTAATTCATTTGTGGTTGTAAATAGTATCCTTAAAAAATTTAATAACCTATCAAAGTCAAAACTTTTCAAAACAACAAAACATCAAATAAATAGAGCTTAAATAGACCTTTCATTGGTATTATTTCATTTTACTTGATAAGATTTGAATAGTGGACAAATTTTTGGTGTCGCATTTTATTATTATCAAATTTGAAATTGGATCTCCTATCTTATATCTTTACTTTATATCATTTGTGGATATACCAACTTGAGAGATTCAAAGTTACTCTTGAGTTGGAAACCCCCACTCTTTATCAATTTTTCTTGGACTCGCAAGTCTAGTTCAAGTACACTTTAATCAATCTTGATCTTTATCATCTTTCTTGGACTCACATAATCCTCTTCCCTCAAAACTTTGAAATTCCTAGATTTGACAAATTCAAGGGAAGAGACGATCCAAGAGAACACATAAGGTAATTTTACATAGCTTATCTTGAGGTGTCCTATAATGATAAATATCTAGTGTTCATCTTTTTCTAGAATCCTAGGAGATCAAGCTATTGAGTGCTTTTCACATTTACCTCATGGGATAAAAACAAATTCATGAGTTGGTAGACAAATTCATCACAACTTTTTCATACAACATTGGACATGAAATATCCATACTGATTTATGTAATGTGAAACAAAATAAGGGAGAATAATTTGTGTCCTTTTTACAAATATGGAGAAACATGGCAAGAAAATTCCCTTATCTTATTCCTAAAAAGAAACTTGTTCACATTTTCACCCAAAATATGAACAATTAATTGGCCTCACATAATAATTCAATGTGCTAGTATCTTTGATGAGATCATTAAAAAAGGAATGGAAATATAAAAATATCTCACTAATAAGGGTCTTGTGAAAAATATAAATATCATAATGATAAACCGTCAACATCTAAAGATGAGCCAATAATTTGGACCAAATATGAGAACATTGTTAATGATGATGTGGTAGATGCAAAGATAGTTCAAAATGGTCAAGCTACCCTACAATTGGAAACAAAAAATCCTCAAAAAAATCAAGGTGGTAGGAGACTACCTAGGAAAAATAATTCTCCTAAAAGGAAATACACTCCATTAGTGGAATCTCTTGAATCTACAATAAAAATTTGATTCAAGCTAAACTTATCACCTTACCAGAAGTCAAGAATCAAGAACCATCAATTAAACCTCCATGGTACAAGGAACATGAATATTTTGAGTACCATAGGATCAAAAGACATAAGACTTCTTATTGCTTTTGATTGAAAAATCATATCCAAGATCTTATAGATCAAGGAGATGTTTGCATAGAAAATACACCTTCAACTAATGATGATCTCAAGATATTCAAGGATCTTATCCCTAAACATGGAAAAGGTGAACATTCAAACAAAGATAGCAATCCTAAAGTAGCCAATTATGTCACGGTTACTTATGATTACACCATATCTCTTTTTAGATGAGGTTTATCCTCATGTCTCTACCTTAACCCCCTTAAATAAGAATCATGAATGTATCATAACTACACTTAGAGGTAAACCAACCCTTCAATGGGATCAATTTGCATCATCTTGAACCAAATCTAAATATAACCTCTTGGATCATCTAAAGAAAATGCTAGCACAAATATACATTCTAGAGCTTCTAAAAATATCCCCAACATGTAAGGAAATCCTAGAAAGTTCACCTCAAGAGTCTTTTGTACCAAAATATATAGATATTTCTCAATTTCAAGCCATGGTTGGATTCATTTCAGGTCCTCATCATTTTTTTTACTAAAAAATACCTTTCTCTCCCTCATCCATCTCATAATGAGGGCTTATACCTTGAAGTCTTCATTCATGGGCATAAAATCAAAAGAGTCATGATTGATGGTGGAGCAAGCCTAAACATTTGTACCCCATAGCTAGTAAAACAACTATGATACTCCAAAGGTGTCATTGATTCTCAAAATAAAATCACCATAAATACTTATGATGATGTTGAGCATAAGTCTAAAGGAACAATACAATTCCCAATACAAGTTGGCCTTGCTACAGTCCATACCATTTGTCAATTCTTGGACCTTGATCTCCCATATAATATCCTTCTTGTTCATTCATTGATACATTTTGTAAACGATGATTTTGTTTTGACCCCTCACAATGCTTTGCTCCTCCTAGGGTTTTTCACGTAAAAGGAGAAAGGGGATTGGATGGGGACCAAAATGCAAGGTTTTACACTCAAGAATAATGTAAATGAGGTGTATTATGCCTAATTAATATTTCCTAATGCTCTTATTTAAAATTTAAATAATTTAATGATGTGAAACTTAAGAGAAGTAGCTTGTTTGAAAACACAATGTGATATGCAAAAATGCCAAAAATGCAACTAAATGATGAAATAACAAAACAAAATGAAAGAGATGCACCTGGAATCTGAAGTTTGATGTTGGAAAATTCTAGAATCTTGAAAATTCGACTAAAAATGTTGACCAAAACACTTGTTCCAATCTGGGCAACTTAGTCCCAGTTTCAAAAAACTTTGCCAGAACGGGAATCTGCCAAATGGGTATCTAAAAATGTCAAAATCAATTTTCAAGCCCAAAAGCAGGTCTAATTCACCACTAGTGGTGACGTAGTCCTCCTACAAATCTTAGGAAATTCAGGACAGAATCTTGTAGTTTCAGGTCTACACTTCCTTTTCTGACAAGTGTCTACACTTTATTCTGCAGAAAACGAGGTAGAAAAGCCTCTCCAAGCTTAAATTAGGGTTGTGATGAATTTATTGACTTTGTTCACTTCTTAATCACTTTTTAGCACCTATTTCTTGACAAATCTGCATACAAAAGTCACATGCAAAAGGGGGAAAATGGTTGAGGGTTAGAGAATAAGGGTTTGCCTTGGTCAAACCCCACTTTCGTAATAAAACCCTAAACAATGAAATAGAATGAAAAGAGAGTGATAAATAGATAACATGCAAATGTAAATTTCATAAACTTACCACACCATTGATGCTCAAAATTTGAAGATGTGCAATGAAGAGCTCCAATAGTTTGACTTGATAATGCTTGATTTGCTTGAATGCTTATGAGATTGAATGCTTAATGATTCCAAGATATTGTATGAGATTGGGAGATAGGAGATGCAAAATGAGGTGAAAAACCCTTATTTATACTTGATTTTACTAAAATTTCTTGAAAGTAACACATCATAGGCCAACCTCAAGGGTTAGAGGACAAAATCCCACTAGAAATTTAAAATTATTTTGAGTTTTGTGCCTAAAAGGACCAAGTCACCCCTATTGGCAACTTAGTTCCACTTAAGCAAATTAAGTGGGTGTTAGGAATTTCAAAGCATTAAAAGTTTTCCAACGGGAATATCCTCAAAAATACACTTGAAAATGGCTAGAAAGTGTATTAAGGGGTCATTTAGACATGAGAAAGGGTTGAATTAGTGAAATTAAGCCTAGAAAAGCATGAAATATTGTTACAGGATTTTACAACACTTCAAAATAGGACTTAATAAGTGATAAAAAGGTGATTTCTAGGTGAGTTGTAATGAATAGAGTCTAGAAAAGTGTAGAATTTTTTTACAACACTTCACAAAACCTTCACAAGACATCATAATTTGAATGTTTAGGACCTAATTTGAATGTTTTGACCACATTACAACATTAGACCTAGGCAAAATCAAGCCAAAGTCCATAAGAAAGACTCAACTGAGCATTAAAATGTCAACTATACATTTTTTGGCAACACATTAAGCCCCCACTTTAGTGAGAGGATGAACTTTCTTCAAACTCTCGCTAAAGTAGTCCAACATGCACATCAAGAGGGATCCTAATGCACTCACGTTGGTAAGATGAAACAAAAATAGCCAAGAGGGATGATTAAGCCCCTAGGATCAAGATCTCATGGAAAACCAAACATACAAACAAAGGAACATGCATGATGATGAAAATGAATGAAAGCTTCAATCATATGTCCAACTCGTTGTGGATTAGATCTAGACTGATTGTTTGAAATGAGAAATGTGTACTCACTTTGGGGTGAAAGAACTCATGGTGGTCCGTCGAGTAAGAAAACAAAAAAAGGTGAAGTACATATGCTAGTTTGCATGCACTCACAAACACATAGGTGGCTATGGGGAAAGTCATGCCTCGAAATGGGCTTCCCACTCAACCATATGAAATTTATACCTCCTGATAAATTTAATAAGGCACCACAAAGACAATGTTGGTTTGTGCTTCATGAGACAAGCAAAGCTTCGTATGCTTAGAAATCATGAGAAAATACAAAGTTACTATAGGCATGCAAGCTGCATTATGGAAGGTGGTAAAAATGTAAAAGGTAAAATACAAAAAAAAAATGTAAAATGCAAAAGGTATTCAAAGGAGTCTTGTTAAGTTCATGCAAGGTTTACCACTTAGGGAAAATTGTGTCTAATGTCTCCAAGAGAGGACCAATCAAAGAATAGAAGATTCACAACTTAGGGGATGCAGTGCATTGCATCAGGTTACTAAGAGGAATACAATATTCTAAGATAGATCACACCTATGAAGGACATCATTCCCAATGTCGTCCACAAAGTGACAAATGCATCGTATGAAGTGACAAGGCTACACTAAGAATGCAAGAATGAAAATAAATTGATGAAAATGTATTCCCCCCACTTTAAAGGAATTTCTACACAATGTTATGAGAGCAATTACTTTAAAGTAGTGAAGGAAAGAAGATACAAAAAGGAAAACAAGACATGAAAGCCAGTTTCGAAAGCCCCTATGCCAAGTCATGTTTCCAAGTAAGACTGCTTCTTGTAAATGAACAAGAAAACAAAAGAAAGGAGGGTTACCCCCAGAAAGAAACACACCAAACACATAAGGGATCTATGGATTTAGGGTCAGTATGTTCATTGTTGCAATGTCTTTATGAAAGATCTCAAAACTATCATCATTCCCCAAAGCACATAGAACTGGAAGAATGACATAAAGAGAGAAAAAACAACCAAAAAAGAAGTCTATTTTGGGTCAACATGGAAGAGAAATTGCAGTCTCAATGCTTTGCATCATCCCCAAAAGGAAAACACAAGTGAAAATAAAATGAAACGGAAAAATAAAAGGAAAATATTTTGGGTCAACATGAAGGGTACATTTCAGTCTCAATACCTTGCGTCATCCCCAAAAGGAAAACACAAAACAAAAATACAAAGGAAAAAAGGACCTTTTGGGTCAACATGGAAGAGACATAAGGCATCTCAACCGTTGCGTCATCCCCAAAAAGAAAACAAAAACAAAAGACAAAAGGAAAAAGACTTTTCGTCAACATGGAAGAGACATAGGGCATCTCAATGCTTTGCATCATCCCAAAAGGAAAACATGAAACAAAAAGACAAACGAAAAAAAGGACCTTTTGGGTCAAAATGGAAGACATAGGGTGTCTCAATGCTTTGTGTCATCCCCAAAAGCAAAACACAAAACAAAAAGACAAGAAAAAAGGACCTTTTGGGTCAACATGGAAGAGACATAGGGCGTCTCAATGCTTTGCATCATCCCCAAAAGGAAAACACAAAATAAAAAGACAAAGTACAACATATAGAAGAGTAGAGTTACGAATAGCAGTATATGAAAGAGAAAAAATCAAACGCACATTACGAGGGGACATAATAAACACATAAAGAAAATAAAAATAAAAATGCAAACATGCTAGCAAGTTGAATGCAATTCAACCATCTAATAAGTTATCGTCCTCCCAATCATGTTTAGTATATTGCGAGGGTGGTTGACTATCCAAAGGAAGAATTGCAAGTGTTGAACTAGGAGATGTTCCAGGTTCTTCACTTGGTGTAGAAGATTTATCATTTAAGCTCATGGTAGATGAAATAAAGAGTTTATATCATTATGCACTTCTTCATCTATTCTTGTGATCTCCTCATCATCGTCATCATCAAGATTGATGATGATAGGAGGATGAAGGGTTATTTCCAAGGAAGGATGGATCAAGAGTTGTGGCTGTTGAATCAGATCATTTTATTGTGATGTTTGGACTGCACTATCATGTGGCAGGTCAAGAGGTGGAGGGTGATCATCTATTGCTTATGTCAAAGGCAGAGGTCGATTTTCTTTGTTATTTTTATTTTTCATTTGACAAGCAAGGAGACGATGACGATGCCTGCGCTCTCTAGCACCATGGTTTTGTTTAATTTTATTTTGAATTTGTTGAGGTGTAAGAGTGAGTTGATCCATCATAGGTTCCTTTTCTTCTTGAGGGGGAAGAACGGAAGGAGATGAAGAAGATGGGTCAATCACTTTCTCTTTGGTTGTATAAACTTATTTAATGTAGGGAGGGAGGACAAGATTGACTTCAGTTTCTCTTGGACGTTTATATGAGGAAGGGGAGGTGTCAATG
The DNA here is from genome assembly GCA_007258455.2 of Sequoia sempervirens. Taxonomy (NCBI): domain Eukaryota; kingdom Viridiplantae; phylum Streptophyta; class Pinopsida; order Cupressales; family Cupressaceae; genus Sequoia; species Sequoia sempervirens. The sequence goes on from VDFB02321685.1 coordinate 44,919, forward strand.
GTTGGCAACTCATGAGTGTGCATTGGGTGGTCAATTTCTAACTCAAGTTGAAGCATGATCTCATCTAGGATAGGAGAAGCGGAAGTGGACGGGGATGTGTTACGAAGAGATAATTCAGCTATTCATTTGGCTTTGAACTTTTGGTAGGCTATGAAAAATAAATCTTTTTGAGGGGTGATAGGGCAAGCCAAAAGGCTTCTAAAGAAAAATTACCTTTATAGGACAATGGATTAAAGCCACTATGGTGTACGGTAAATGTTTCATTGCAATGTGGAAACTTCAAACATTTGTGAACAACCAAAGGGACCTCTTTCATCGAGCAAAGCCAAGAATGGACTAGCCATAGACAAAATTGATCTGATTGCAGAATAATAGAAAATGTTACATCCAAAGTCTTGGGTCCTATTTTTAAGGGGAGTATGATTGATCTGGTCGTAGGGCATGCAAAAATAGTATATTTTTTAATCCATGCAGTTGGTTTATTATAATCTTCTTGATAAAGTTCATATAATACTAAAAATTCTTCCATGATCACGTTCTCACCACAGGCAAGATCTACTAATATCCCATTGGTTGGTTTATCGTAGATGTGGCCAGTTATGTAAAGAGGACCATTGGGAAGCTTTTTAAGTATATCATGAGAAGAAAAAGTAATCTCAAGAGATTTATTGGTTGGGCCTTTATGAGGGATAATGTCTATCATACCCACAAGTTCATCCATAGGAGTAACTTGAGTAACATTTGGAGTTATATCATGTTCATTATTTGTATCAATGTCCATGACTTGAGGGTTTGAAGGTTCACTAGCCTTGACAAATGTAACATTCTGTTTAGGCATGGGGTTGGTAAAGATTTATAAATTCTGATTAGGGGTTGCAACAGATTTATTGCCTTGATCATTGACACCCGCAATGGATAAACGACCTGAATCAATGAGGTCTTGAACTAAGTGTTTGAGACACTTACATTATTTGATGTCATTTCCATTTTGGCGATGAAAATTACAATAAGAATTTTGTTTGAAGGAAGGTGGTAAAGGCTTGGTGGTATCAAGTGGTTTAACTATAGGAAAATTTATCATTTGTTGTTGCAGCAGTTGATTCATTGTGTTATGGAGAGTATCAGGTAAGGGTGTAAATTGTCTCTTTAGGTCTCCATAGGTAAAGGGTATCATTGCTTTAATAGCTTCCAATTGACTTGGAACATGTTGGGGTGGTTGCAGAGAAGGCGGATTGAACTGTAAAAATCCTATGTTTGGTTTTCTAAAGTTTTGCACATTGTTGTGGGTGGTTTGCTTCGACTTCTTAGTTAGATTGGAAATGGCCTTGGAATCATGACTAGAAATTGAGTTATGATAGTCACAAAGGGTTGTGCATAAATTCATGAACGAAGGAAATTTCATCATAGTTAACTTATCCTGAAGGTGAGTATGCAAGTTTTCGATAAACATCTTTTGCAGATGTGAATCAGGAATCTTAACATCAATTTGAGCATATAATGGCTGATAACTATGAATGGAGAGTCTATACCTACACAAACACAAACAAACAACACAATATTAGTCCAATATGTAAATCTAAATCTACATCCCCCATGCAATTCATTTGAAATGAAATGAACAAGAAAATAAGAGAAATAAACCAAAAGCTATCTAATCTTGCTCAAAACAAATCAAACTCTCAATCCCATGGGGGAATTGGTGTCATTTTGATGTGGAAAATGGTCCTTTTCCAATCCCTTACAAGCTTGGTGATGATTGATGAAGATCCTTAATGAAATTTGCATTAACCTAGTTATAAAACCATAAAACTTGATGAAAATGGGAGAACAATAGATGAGCAAATTCAAAATCTCAAGATAATGTCTTTGCATGAAGTTGTGCATCCAAAATCCAAATGAGAGCCTCTTATTTATAGATGAGAAGAATGGATAATGGGGAAAAATGGATGAATGTGGGATAAAAGACCAACTAATAACATTAAGCCATTTGTCAACATGTGAGTCGACAAAGGTGGAGCACATTTTGGTCATTGTGCACATAAATGATATTAGGTGGAATTTCAAAATTGATGAAATGACATGTTGGAGGGAGAGAAGAAATGAATTAAATGCCACTTGGCTCAAGGAAAAGGACATGTAAGAGGTTTAAATACCTTATTGGATGTACAAACCCTTTTGGAGGGATTTTTTAAACTTGGAGAATATTCCCTTTTTGATGCCTTTTTGAATGAAAACGGAGGATTTAATAAATCAAATAAATTGATTTATTGTGCAAGTTGCAAAAACTAGAGGATTTGATGAATTAGGATTAGCATTAATTAGGATTTAATTAATTTAAAAGGAGGTTAGCTAATTTGACAATTTTGACTTAGACTTTTGGCTTAATTTAAATCAAAATGAGAGGAAAGTGATTTTAGATTTAATTAAATAAAGATTTGATTTATTTAATTAAAGAAGATGATGTTAGATTAAATCAAATAAAGATTAATTTATTTAATTTAATGGAATGATTTTAGAACCTGATTAAATAAAATGAATTATTTAATCAAAAGAGGGACTTTAGAAGCTAATTAAATAAAATTGATTTATTTAATTAGAGAGAAGAAAATTATGACTTAATCAAATAAAATTGATTTATTTAATTAAGAGATGAAATGTGATGAATTTAATGAAATATAGATTATTTTATTAAATGGTTAGGAAAGGAGATGATTCAAGGTGAAGCAGTGTTAGTAAAATCAAAATCAGGTGTATACGATAATCAGTACATTTTACATGTCTACATTTTTCCGCTCTTTGAAGCAATGTACCTGCTGCGTTGGTTCAAAGAATAAACTACCGAGATCAAAATTTAAAAAAAAAAAAAAAAATTCAAATGCCCCACTACTGCCTCGACGAGAAGAAACATGCTAATATACTGCCCCCTTGAGAGATCAGACGAAATTTTGATTTTTTTGGTGATCTCTCTAAAAAAGAGGACAAGGTGCCTGACAGGTCCAGAAAGGGTCCAAGATGCCAAAAACGTGCAAAAATGCAAAAAAATAATGCAAAACGACCTTCAGATGGGCAAAAATAGGATCGAGGGTCCAAAACCCTAGCTAGATGGCTAAACAGGGTCAAAAAACCCTAACTTTCAAGCTTAAATAGGCCTCAAGGGGCCACTTCCAATTCATTTGCACACTTAGCCTTTGGAAATTTAGCATTTTTGAGTTCTGATCACTAATCAAGATGGTGCAATGAGTGCTTCCACGAAACGTTTCAAAGCGAGTGCAACTGTACCAATGGCTACCAGGTGCAGGACCACTGATATGTGACCCTTGATTGGTTTTTCATTTTTTGTGTGCATTAATTAGGGTCCAAAGGTCAAACTGAGTCAAGCAGCACTATTTGGCATTGCTAAAAACCTTGAATCGACATCGCATGACCTTAAAGTGTGCCACTATTGAGTCTAGTGTCGTGGCGATGGAGTTTAGCAATTAGGGTTTACTTTCAAAGTGTGCCACATGTGCGAATAGCGCCACGGTGATGCAGTTTGCAATTTAGGTTTACGGGGTCAAAATGAAATGTGATTAAAGTGCAACGCGATGGCACAGTTTGGAATTTGAGGTCCCCAGCAACATAGTTTGGAACCTTGAAACAGTGACGCATTTTCTTTTTTGGTCACGAAAACTCCAAACAAGATCCTATTTTTTTACGAAACTTGGGCAATGTGGCTTTATTGGTGCAAGAGGACGCAGAGATTCTACATTCACGTGAGCACAGGTCCTCGATTCTAAGAAAATTGACTCAGAATCCTAGTTTGCACGAGACGCTTTAGGATCACCTGGGAGTGATAGCCGGACTTTGGTATGTCACATATGCACTAGCCATTAGGACACACCTAGGGATGATGACAACATTAGTAGAACGATGGCACAATGAGACGCCATCATTTCACTTTCCCACAGGCAAGGTGACAGTGACTCTGGAGGATGTTTGGCACATTTTCGATTGTCAATCCATAGAGAGTGAGTCATTTATGATGTGGACGTCGAGGGAGAGGCCTGTTATGATGGTATGGGCCTTGATGATATCATTTTTGTTGAGGGATAGATCAAGCTAGAGTGATACAGGAGAGTGGTTCCCACCTTCCGATTAATTGTCATTGCGATCATCTCAGGCCTTGTGGCACCAGATCAGTGCAACCGATACTTCAATCTGAGATGGGTCTTTCCTGGGAGCGAATGCTCCAATGGAGAGAGTTCTTTGCGTGGGGGCCAATTATGTTGGCCTACCTTTACCATGATCTTCACGAGTTTTCTTACTTAGATAGTAGAGCCATCAGGTCCCGAGTGACACTTTTGCACATCTGGGCCTGGGAGCATATTGGAGTGCTCCACCCATGAGTCACACCAGTTGACATGGATCTATATGATCCCATGGTCTAGCAGTATAGAGGTGGACTGAATTTTACTCACATAGGATAGGTCAGCATCCCTCACTAGAGGAGGGTGATCGATGAGATGATAGTTTTTACATGGATTCCTTGGCTTGGTATGCCCACCTAGTATAATGATGTTCAGTAGCTCTTCTTTTCCAGATAGGATAGACTCATGCAAGGCAGGGAGTTTACCATTATAGAGTGTTATCTGTCAGATCAGGTGGACAAACAGTTTGGAGATGTACAGGACAAGCTCGATGACTAGTACGTGGTGATATTTGTGCGTACTACGAGGGAGATTACATGGGGCCAACTGATTCCCTCTGATGATGTAGTTGAGAGCTTCAGGAAGTGGTGGCTAGGCCATAGCCATATGATCAGGGGTTGGTAGATGTAGGTGTTACATAGGCTTATAGAGATTGGTTCAAACCACCAGTTAGATTAACAATGCCCGAGGCAGCCTTACCATGGCGGAGAGCTAGAGGCCAGTCAGTAGGACGGGGCTGACGGCGAGGAGGCAGAGGAGATGGGGATGGAGATGGAGATAGGGGAAGAGACAAATGAGGAGATGGACCACCTCTTGACTAGCCAAGGTACAAGGACCAGAGAGATCAAGCTCATGGTTACCAACAGAGGGATGGAGACCAACAAAGAGATGGGGAGCAATGGAGAGATGCCCTAAGGGACCCACAACAACCCCCCAGAGACCAGTAGCAGTAGCCACCACCACCTCAGCTAGACCAGAGAGATGCACTCATTCAACAACTGCAAGCACAAGTTGCCACATTGACAACTGAGAGGGACCAGGCTAGGCAGGAGGTCCAAGCCATAACAGTAGAGCGAGATCAAGCCATCTAGTAGTGACAAGCTACAGAGCTACATGCAGTATAGGAGATGGGCCGACAACAGTAGCTTGAGAGCATGGTTGCATCCTCTTCTAGGAGTACAGTGTCTATGTGGGCATACCATGAGGCCATTAGAGAGGGCGAGTACTACTAGGTGCATTATCATCAGGCAATGCCCCCAGCGGGCCAAGTTCCATATTTTTCACAGGAGATTGGATACAAGCCTCTAGAGGATCATGGGGAGAGGCAGGTTGGTGATGGGAGTAGCCAGCAGAGCTAGCTCAGATTTTGATTAGAGACACCATTCTTTTTTCGATCCACTGGCCTAATTTTTTATAGCCCTATGGGTATTTGTATATATATTGATTGATACACCGACATTCGATCCCGATTCATGTACCATGACAGTTGTATATTTATTTTGATGATATATGATATGAGATGATTTGATTTGATGCATGATGTGTCTTCTATTTATGCATTATGGATGGATGTATTTTTACTTTCCTATATGGGATGTGATGACATGATATGACTTTATTTTATGTGATGCAATGCGATGTATGTATGATACTATATGATGATGTGATGCAGTGATTATGCAGATGTTTATGGATGGATGCATTTCTTTTTTAGTATCTTTCTATGCACTTTTTATGATGGTTTATGGATGATGCAAATGTTATGATATGCAAATGATTTAAAATGATTAGACTAATAGATCTATATTATGCACCTAATGGATGATCGTGATGAAATGTATGAGATGTTCATTTTCTTTTTCAGTACTTTTTTCAATATATATGGATGACATGATGATGCACATGATATGATGTTTATATGATAATTCTTTCATAGTTATGTAATGGATGAAAATGTATGGTTTATGAGATGCTTAGAATAACCTATCTATATTATGTAATGATGGAATTCCATGCATGTGAGATGATTAATGTTTCCTATATGATATAATATGGTATGCATTATGTTGATGGTTTGTAGATGCAGGATGGATGCATTTATGGCTTTGATTAACTTCCATGGTACCATGTTAGTGCGGAAAGAAGATAGAAGAAATAAGATGAAGATAAGAGGATCCAAGAAGTCAATGATCCATGAGACTTTATTAGAGATGGAAATGATGATGATGATGATTTGCTTACCAGGAATTGGGATTTTAAAAGGGCCATTTACCTTATGTTTGATAATACACATAGGTACTCCTATTCAAACCTGGCATATGGAACCTTATTTGAAATGTAGTTCAGATGTTCCAAACATCTCAAACCAAAACAAAGAAAGGAAAGCCTTCCTATGTGGTCAACAAGACATCTAAAACACCCTCCCTACAAACCAAACAAAGCATGCATGACCAAGTTATATTACAAGAATATCCAACAAGCGCAGCAGATAAAAGATATTGATCGTTGCCCCGCTCTTTTCTCTCTAAATCCTTTTGTTTGGAAATCATCGAGAGGTCATTGGAATGGGCGCAAATAAGATAAGTCAAAATACAAAGATAAAGTAAATAGACAAGCTAATGTTCTTCATACCGCTAGCCAAGACTAAACTACAGTGATGCCTGATGTTGATGTCCATTGTAGGAAGGATGAATCCTAGGACATGATGTTATTAGATGATTGATTTTGGACAAACTGGATGATTAACTATTGATACCAAGAGTTGACCAACTTGTTTACTTACTGACCTAGACTCGAGACCTTAACGATTGAGTTTTCACTTTTGACTTGCTAGACTTGTTTCCGACTATTTTACCAAAGATTGAGGATGACAATGATTTATTATGAGTGATATTTATTTCAGGTGAAAGCAATATGGGATGGATGGATTATTTCAAATATTTGGATTTTTTTGATGTTTTTGAAATATTTTGAGGTTTTTTTTGGTATTTTTGATATTTTGCAAATGTTTTGATTTTCAAACTCTTTGATGTTTTTGGGGTTTTCCAAGTTTTTGACTAGGATACTAACCTAAAGACCTATCCTGGGGGCCTTGAGGGTTGATCAATAGATGAGCCTTGCCTACATTATACATGCAGAGACCACATAGTTTGATTAACATAGACTTCATTATTGATGAGATATGAACAAATGGATTGCTAGTTTATTATGACAGACTCCTAAAGGACTGACCTAAGTGTCTCAGGGGAAGATCAAAGATCAACCTTGCCTATGTTCAAAGCTCAGAGACCCGTAGTTTGACAAGACGACTCTTTTTTTGACTTTTTGACTAATTTTTTGACCTGTTTTGAGATTTTGATATGTTTTGGATATTTTTGGATTTTCTGATTTTATGAACATTTTTGGATTTTTTGATTTTCTGATGTTTTTGGATTTTTTGGTTTTATGAATGTTTTAAGATTTTCTAATTTTGGGAATACTTTAAGAATATACACGGATCCGATCCTATGAGAACATGCCTCCAGCGTTATGCAATGTGATAGACTACTCCAATATAGGCAAGACAAACTAACCTTTAAGAATGGGCCAAGTAGTACTAGGAGGGATCATGACACGAATACATGACAAAGCTATGATACAGACGCGGATGGGTGATGGATGGAGATATGGGATGTGATGGATGATGGAAGTGCAATGGAGGGATGATGCAGAAAAAGTTATGGAGATCCTGGTGGATGGAAAGTACTTATTTACACAAGGTGCCTATTTTCTAGGTTTTCACTAAGATACTTTCCCAAAGCGCCACCGAAGTGGTTTTCACTAGAGGACGATTTTTCTCTTTAGTGTTTTTAATCCTTTTTCTAATTTTTTTAGATTTTTATGTTTTTATTTTTTGTTGTCACCAAGACGCCTGTTTTCCAAGTTTTCATCAAGGTGGCCATTTTTTCAGGACATTTTCTCAATTTTTTGGTATTTTTGGTTTTATACCTTGAAAGATTAGGCATACAAAAATTTGAGATAGGAGTTGTTCATGGGCTCCTGCAGAGGCTCACCTTTTGGCGTTGATAACTGATATGACCCTGACTTGTAGCTTGTAGTGATGATGAAGGGTCCCAACCAATTGGGTTCAAAATTTCCCTTGCTATATGTATTTGGAACATTCTTCTAGTTCTCCTTCAGCACAAGCTCTCCGACTTGGAAGATTCGACTCTTGATCTTCTTGTTGTGAATCAAATACAGATTATTTGATTAAATGGTTAGAAAAGGAGACTATTCAAGGAAAAGAGGTGTTAGTAAAATCAATATTAGGTGTATACAATCAATTGGTACATTTTACGTGTCTACAATAACGTGAAATGAAATATGTAACTTTTTGATCGACAGTTTGTTTACATCACATAAAATCAGCCATAGTCTTTTTAGGGGTCATATGGACTTGGAAATGACTTATAAAAGCATCCAAAAGTTTATTAAATGATCAGATTGAATGATTGGGTAAGTTGGAAATCCACTCCAATGCAGTGTCTTTTAAGGTCTAAAGAAAAAATTTAGCTAATAATTTGTCATCAAGAATAAAATCACTGCACAAAGTTGTATAAGCATTGACATGATTAGTAGGGTATCCTTTACCTCCGTATTTCTCAAACCTAGGCATTTCAATTCCTTGTGGCATTTGAGTGCATAATATTTCAATGGATAATGGGATATTGCAAACATGATATGTGGGTGGAGCATTTTGACTTTGGCTAATGGTGGAGATTTTTTGTTGCATGGATGAAACAGTGTTAAAGAGTTATGTAATTATGGCATCGGTGTAAGTGGTATGAGGTGGAAGAGAAAATGGTGATGGAGTGTATGTAATGTTAGGGGAAGTGAAAGGGACACTAAGAGGGGTGAAGGTGGAAGAGGGAATATTCGATGCCACAAAATAACTAGGAATGCTAGTTGGAATAGCGAAAGGAGTCACGTGACTAACCTGTTGCATAGTTGTTGTAACTTGAGGAGTGGTATAGGTTGGTATGGATGCTATGGTTGAAGGAGGAGGAATGTAAGATCCTCCTTGACTTACAATAATGTTTTCCAGTTGGGATGTGGAAGGAACATGTTTGTTGTATATCTCAGCAATTCTCTTCATAACTTGTAAGCCAACATCACTTTTAATCAAACGATGAAGGTTTTCTATGGCAGGTATGGTAGTGGTGGAAATGTTTTCAAGGGATAAGTCTTGTTGTAAATGTGAAAAATCTTCATGAATACTTATGACTTTATCTTGCAGAATTGCACTAGTTTGTGTATCAACATTCATAGGGTGGGAAGGTGAAGGCATGTGAGTGGTAGTATCCATGCCTAATGCGCCATTGTCCATACTAGGAGTAGGAGCTCTTGAGATCCCAAGGTCTGCTACGAAAGTATTATTGCGGGAAGCCATGAGTCTAGAACTTCGTCTCACTAAAGTATTATCAATGGAGCACCAAACACTCATACAAGTACCACAAGAGATAGAGTGGATGAAAATGCAATGAAATCTAGGACAAATAAAATGAAAAAAGTAATAATTTTGTAAACTGAAACAAATATGTAGTACCAGAAAATAGAAGTATAGAAAATACCCAGAAATTATTAGAAAATACAATGCAAAGTATGCAAAAGGGTGGCGATTTAGTCCCATTGATGATTTTTTTGTGTTTTTTCAAAAAAATTAAATGCAATTCTATGTCTTTCAGATGCACAAATGAAACTATAGTATGTAAATGTGGAGTTTTTGTGTTTTTCAATGCAAAAAAAAATGATGCAAGAATACAAGCTAATATGAACTTTTTCACTAATGCAATTTAAAACCCTAGGATGCACTTTAACTAATGCAAGATGCAATGCAAATGAAACCTAGGATGAACTTTAAAATCATAAAGGAATAAAGATCAAAATATGCAAATTCACCAAAATGTAAATGATGATTTTGGTTTGACCCCTCACAATGCTTTGATCATCCTAAGGTTTTCACCTAAAAGGAGAAAGGGGATTGGATGGGGACAAAAATGCAAGGGTTTACACTCAATACTAGTGCAAATGAGGTGTATTATGCCTAATTAATATTTCCTAATGCTTTGATTTAAAATTAAAATGATTTAATGATGGGAAACTTAAGAAAAGTAGCTTGTTTTAAAACACAATGTGATATGAAAAAATGCCTAAAAATGCAACTAAATGATGAAATAATAGAACATAATGAAAGAGATGCACCTGGAATCTAAATTTTGATGTTGGAAGATTCTGGAATCCTAAAAATTGACTGAAAATGTTGACCAGGACACTTGTGCCAGTCTGGGTGACTTAGTCCCAGTTTCAAAAAACTTTGTCAGAATGGGAATCTACCAAATAGGTATCCAGAAATGTCAAAATCAGTTTATAGGCCTAGAAGCAAGACTAATTTTCCACTAGTGGAAACTTAGTCCTCTTGCAAATCTCAGGAAATTCAAGATAGAATCTTGTAGTCTCGGGTTTGCACTTCCTTTTCTGACAGGTATCTGCACTTTATTCTATAGAAAATGAGGTAGAAAAGCCTCTCCAAGATTGAATTAGGGTTGTGATGACTTGATTTACTTTGTGCACTTTTTAATCACTTTTCAACACCTATTGCTTGACAAATCTGCATACAAAAGTCACATGCAAAATGGAAAAAATGGTTGAGGGTTAGATAATAGGGTTTTTCCTTGGTCAAACCCCACTTTCGTAATCAAACCCCAAACAATGAAATCAAATGAAAAGAGAGTGATAAATATATAACATGAAAATGAAAATGTCATAAACTTACCACACCATTGATGCTCAAAATCTGAAGATGTGCAATGAAGATCGCCAATAGTTTGACTTGATAATGCTTGATTTGCTTGAATACTTATGAGATTGAATGCTTAATGAGTGCAAGAGATTGCATGAGATTGGGAGATAGGAGATGTAAAATGAGGTGAAAAACCATTATTTATACTTGATTTCACTAAAATTTCCTGAAAGTAACACATCACAGGCTGAGCTCAAGGGTTAGAGGACAAAATCCCGCTAGAAATTTAAAATTATTTTGAGTTTTGTGCCAAAAAGGACTAAGTAGCCCCTATTGGTGACTTAGTCCCACTTAAGCAAATTAAGTGGGTGTCGGTAATTTCGGGGCATTAAAAGTTTTCCAATGGGAATATCCTCAAAAACACACTTGAAAACAACCAGAGAGTGTATTAAGGGGTCATTTAGATATGAGAAAGGGTTGAATTAGTGAAATTAAGCCTAGAAAAGTGTGGAATCTTGTTATAGGACTTTACAACACTTCAAAATAGGACTTAATAAGTGATGAAAAGGTGATTTTTAGGTGAATTGTAATGAATAAATTCTAGAAAAGTGTAAAAATGTTTTACAACACTTCACAACACCTTCACAAGACATCATAATTTGAATGTTTAGGACCTAATGTGAATGTTTTGACCACATTACAACATTAGACCTAGGAAAAATCAATCCAAAGTCCATTAGAAAGACTCGATTGAGCATAAAAATGTCAACTATACATTTTTTGGTGACACGCATTCCTTGCAAGTTGTCCCCTCTACATATCACCAATACCTAGCATTCCCCTATGAGGGTTCTAAAGTTGTTATTCCTAGAGATCCTTTCCCTTATGAGTATTGAAGAACCTTGGAAGAAAAATTTCACAAACCTATAGGATTTAATGTTGAACTCCTCAACACCCCAAGATCACTTGCAAGACAAAAATAAATTCCACAAGAGATAAATGACAAGAATATCATGCTATGATTATGGATACAAGATTTCTAGATTGAATATATGATATTTACATATGATGTCTTTCTTATAAAGAAAGATTGAATATGAGATGTACATATGATGTCTTGCTTATAAAGGAAAACTATAAGATAGGATTATACAAGATCTTTCCATGTGTCTCAATCCTATTCAATGAGACAACTATCTCAAACAATATTAAATGACCGAGGACACATGCATTAAAAAAAATCCAACTAGATAAGATATGATAAGATATTATCTAGACAATTAAGACTTCTAGAAAAAGCAACTAGGACCTAAGTAAACTTAACATGTAAATAGGATCTAGTAATTATTGGATAGGTAAAACACCTATTTACATCAACACCCTATTGAACACCCAGGATACTAAGAGGGGGGGTGAATCAATATTCCCTAAAATTCAATATCTTAAAAATAGCATTACAAAACATCTCATTAAACTTGCAGAAATGGAAAGAAACAATATAAAGCATGTGCCACAACAATCAACAGATGAACACCATATTTTACATGGAAAAACCTTGAAAGGGAAAAACCATGGTGAGGATTAACTCACTATATATCATAACTAGTTACAATAGATCACAATTTAAGTGACTCACTCTCCAATGACTCATTGTCCAAAAAATAGGAGGGATCACTACCCAAGGAAGATCACTTCTTCCTGAACTACAAATGTACATACAAAATGGCTCACTGCTAGAGTTTGAACTATTTATAATGCATATGTTATATGTTAAAGACATAGTTCCCTATTTTTCTCATAAAACTGACTTTGCACACTTCATCCTTTATTGTCAATCTTATGTGTATGCACAAGATTACCACTGATGAGCCTAGTTTTTGGTCTAGTTTTGGGTAGAATCTATAGCCTATTTTATCATAGATGTCATGGAATTTAATGCTTAAGTGTTGGTATTGGCATAATGTTTCCCTCAAACCATTGGCATTTGGCATTACCCTATCTCTGCAAAATTAATGATATTTGGCATAATATGTGGGTCATTTATATTGATTTTACATGTGATTAATGAATATTTATTAGAGTGGTTATTATGTGTACTAACCTTAGCCTGAACACTTAATACACTAGGTTATAGAAGACACTGCTAGTTGGGCATGCACCATAACGTCCAACTGAGAAATCGCTCCAATTCAAAGGCATCCGGTAGCAAAGATTCTTCATGCAACTAAACATAACCACCTTGTAGTGAACCTAAATGATTGAGCATGCATGGGTGTTACTGTTGTGTTGGATCTGCATGTGACTTACATGTCTGACTGGATTCCATGCATGTGTAAGGACCGTCACTCCACTTTCCCTTGTTTTCCCTAAATGGCGTCCTCCCAGTCGTGGAGTTGACTGCCTTTTTTGGTTGTAGTATAAATAATAATTTGATGCTCCTTCTTCAAAGGTTGCACAATTTTTCATTGTACTCTCATTTTTCCAGTGATACGGATACATTACTCTTTGTATGCACGATTTAGAGTGAATAAAATAAAGTTTTGAGTTTGAGCATCTGAATTCTTGTTAGTTTAGAGGATACTTATCCAAGGGGGCCCACTTGGTGAGTAATCCATCTTCTTAGTTTAGCATTAGTTTAGTATTACTTATTGTTTGATACTTAGTTAGAAATCTGGCATCGACTGTTCCTACAGCCAAAGCAAATAGAGTAGTTTCCTGTTTGTCACCCACAAATCTCTATTCCTGCACACATTTCAGCATAAGCATAGTTGTTGGTTGATATTCAACATTTTAATATTTCCTTTCAAGCAATTTAATTTTAGCATTGTGTTTCTTAGCTGTAGCATGCAATGACTACTTGAGCCCCTAGTGCACATACAGTGCTGATCCATTTCAAGTTCACATCCTTGGGTTGACAAGTTAAATTCACCTTCATGATGATTGAATGGCTATTTAGGTTAGACATCATGTCTCTGAATCATGGTTGTAAAGGATTAGTTGTGAAATCATTGTAGGAGGCCAACATTATTGGTGCCGTTGTCAGGGATGGTGTCAAGCTAGGAAGTTTTTGGAGTCATTGGTAGTTTTTTTTGTAGTGTTTTTGAAAGTTTTCCTTAGCATATTATCATTTAGGAAGTAATCACCCCCCTAATTCTTTACCAATTCTTTGTGTGAGTTGACTAATAGTGAGTGATACCACATGCATAGAGGAAGGAGAAGGGATACTTATGGGAGATTCCTTCCTAACAATCCTCATCCATTCCAATTAGTTGAGTACCAAAATCCACAAAAAGAAGAAGAAGAAGAAGAAGATCCACACCCCTTTGCAGACGCATATCATAATCTGACTAGCTCTGAAGTCTCCTCAGAAGATCAAAATCAGCTTGAGAACCCCTTTGTCTTTGAACCACATCAAGCAGGCATGGGTGATGCAAATAGGAATAGAAAAAAACAACCAACTTTTCCTTTCCCCATTTCCCATCAAAATGAAGTTGACAACATCAAGAACATCCCTACCTAAACACTCCCCAAGTTTTATGGACTTGTGACAGAAGATCCTGATACCTTCTTATTTGAGTTTGACATACTCTGTAGGAGTTATGATTATACTATTGATGCCCATAGGCTTAATTTATTCCCCATCACTTTGAAAGAGGTTGCACTAAGATGGATCATGAGCATAGGTAGAGATACTGTGGAAACTTGGAAAGACATGAAGACAAAATTCCTTGAGAAGTACAAGGAATATTGTAGGGGTAGTGACATGAGAGGAGGTGACATTTTCAGGATGCAATAGAAGGAAGATGAGAGCTTGGAAGATTACATTGCAAGGTTTTTGTTTTGCTTACAAAAATTTCCACACCATGCACTTAATGAGGACTCACAAAAGTTGCTTTTCCTGAGAGGAATCAATGATAGTTGCACTGATGCTTTGGACCTCATGGCAGGAGGGGATATCTCCCAAGTTCCTTGGGAGGATATCAAGAAAATATGCCAGAATTACTCTAGGGAAGCTTTGAAGAAAGGGTGAGCTTATCAATCTTCCATGGGTAATTCAACTACCAATGGAGTTTCAAGAATGGAGATCACTCATTTGTTGGAAGACTTTAAGCAAGATATTATCAACAATCTAGTTACTCAGCTAGATACACTTTAGGCCAAAAAGAAGCAAGAGGAGGCATAAATGATATTGACAGAGTATTGTCCCCACTGTAGAAAAAAAAAAAAGGATTGCAGATGTAAGATGGTAGCTAACCTAGAAAGCAAGCAGATTCCACATGAGTTCAAGCCAATTCAGATTGAAGAAGAAAAATTCTACTATGTTGCACAAAGGAAGCCTTGGGATCTAAGACAAGGTATGCCATCAGATCCATTATCCTATGTTGCACTATATTTTAACTCTTATTCATCTGGTAACCAATGGCAGCTCCCATATCCACCCAGTTATGGAGCATATCCACCACAACCTTGGAGGAACCCTCTAAATGCTTGGCCTAGCCATCAGAGTCCTCCACCTTAGTGGTAGCAACCTCTAGAGAATTGGCAGCAATTTCAAGGGAACTGGCAACTACCTCTAGGAAATTGGCAGCAAATAAATCAATGGAGAGGAGGACAGTAATGGCCTACCTAGAACACTAGCTACATGCAGCCACCTTCTCAACCCCAACAACCTGCTATAATGCCTCCACCTACTAATACAAGCTCAAATGCACCTAAACCAACTCAATTACCAGCTCAACCCACACCCAACCCTAATAACAAACCACAACAGCACCCTATATTTGAGTGAATTCCTTGCATATGTTGTGAGTGTAAGTGATATCCATTTACATTTAGGAACCAAGCTACTAGCCCCTTCCAAGCCCATCATTACTAAGCTTCCTGTGAAAGAGGAGGAGGAGCCTCTGAATGATCCTATTCAGCCAAATGCACCTAAAAATCTTGAACCATTCCAAGCCAAGCAAACCAAGCAGGAACCACCATTTCCTCAAAGACTCGAAGTTGCCAAGAAGAAAGAAGAAAAAAGAGGATACTACTTTTGACATCTTGGACTAGCTAAAGCATATATGTGTTCAAATACCCCTATTTCAGGCCATAAAATATGTTCCAATCTACGACAAAGCTATTAAGGAAGCTTGTCTTAAGAAGCCAAGAAGGAAGAAGAAATACCCAACTACAGTCCATGTGGTGGGCCAGCTAGTTGATATCATGTTGGGAAAAGTGAATATTCCCAATTATCATGACCCAAGTAGTCATGTAGTAGCAGTTTTCATAAACAAGATTCAAGTGAAGAATACTTTGATTGATTTAGGGGTAGCAATCAATGTAATGACCAAAGACATCCTGTAGCAACTAAATATTGCAAGTATGAGATCTACTCCTATTGTCTTGCAGCTTTTTGATAGCTCTACTATCAAGCCTAATGGTGTAGTGGAGGATCTCGTGGTAGTACTAGACTCCTAGGAATATCTAGCAGATTTTATGATTCTTTCTCCTAAGGCTATACTAGGAAGGTATCCCATCATTCTTGAAAGGCCTTGGTTGGAAATTGCAGATGCCTACATTGGATGTTGGCCCAGTGACATGACCATTTTATATGGAAGGAGTACTAAAAATTTTATTCTTTATCCACCTGCTCAGCCATCTCACGATGAAGAAAATTCTATATGGACACAAGTTGGTGAAGAGGTTGAGAAAGTTAATTTTGTGGTGTAGCTTATGATGCTAGGCAGAAGCTCTTTCATGTAGCTCCAAGATGAGGATGAAGTGTTGACTAATATCATTCAAAACCATTATGAATTGGGGGAACCATCATCTCCTACTTCAATCAGGACACTTCTACCTGTTCTTCATGCAGCCACTGTTCCTGCAGATATTTTTTCTACAGATGTTCTTCCTGTAGCCACTGTTCCTGCAAACATTGTTCCTGCAGCAACAGGTACATTCCATACATTGCTTCCGTATGAACTAAAGGTACCATGTGTTAATGAGGCAACCATGGTAGAGTTAACTACAAAAGTACAGGTGTTAGAAGGAAAATATTTGAATGTTAATAGTAAATTGAATGAAGAGCAGTGACTGCTGTTGGAAAATCTATTAAGGGGCCATCAGCATGCATTTGCATGGGATTATCACAATATGAAGGGACTAGATCCTAAACTTTGTACCCAAAAAATTTATATCAGAGATAATTGCACTCCCGTAAGATAGCCACAAAGAAGGATTAACCTTGCACTAAGAGAATTTGTGAAAGGAGAACTACAGAAATTACTAGATGCGGGATTTATCTATCCCATTTTGGATAGTCAATGGTTGTCTCCATTAGTGATTGTTCCCAAGAAAGGAGGGGAGTGGTGATTTTGTTTCGATTATAGAGAACTTAATGTTGCCACCAAGAAAGATCACTTTCCTTTACCCTTCATTGATCAAGTTTTAGACACACTTGGAGGAAAGCAATACTTCTCTTTTCTAGATGGATTCAGTGGCTACAACCAAATCCAAATTGCACCAGAAGACCAGGAGAAGACCACATTTACCTATCCATGGGGAACCTATTCCTATTCGGTACTCCCATTTGGCTTGTGCAATGCACCTACAACTTTCCAGAGGGCAATCATTAGTATATTTTTAAACATTTCTCATGATTGCATGGAGATTTATATGGATGACTTCACCACTTATGGTGTTTATTTTGATCAAGCATTGGAGAATCTCAAGAGATTCTTACAAAGATGTGAGGATCAAAACTTGTCCTTAAATAGTGAAAAATGTTGTATGATGATGTAAGAGGGTGTAGTTCTTGGCTACTAGATCTCCCACAAGGGAATTCAAGTAGATCCTACAAAAATTGAGGTAATCACAAATCTTCCTACACCTGCAAAACAAAAGGATGTTAGGAGTTTCTTGGGTCATGCAGGATATTATAGGTAATTTGTCAAATATTTCAGCAAGGTAGTAGCACCGTTGTACACCCTTCTCACTAAGGATGTTGAATTTCATTGGACTGAAACTTGTGACAAGGAATTTTTTGCCTTGAAGGCAGCTTTAAAAAATGCTCTTGTACTTAAGGCACCCAATTGGGAGCTTCCTTTCCACATTCACACTTATGCATCAGATTATGCCATAGGATCCATCTTAGGATAGAAAGAGGGAGTTGTTGAAAATTCTATCTACTTAGTCAAAAAAAAATTGCAAGGTGATGAATTCAATTATACAATGACAAAGAAAGAGATTTTGGCAGTAGTCTATGCACTGAACAAATTTAGACATTACATAATGGGCTACCAAATCTTTGTGCACATTGATCATGTAGCAATTAGATATCTCATGAATAAACCTTTGATCACAGGAATATTGGAAATATGGTTATTGTTGATGCAGGAGTTTGATATAACCATTGTAGATAAGCCAGGGAAAGCTAATGTTGTTGCAGATTTTCTTTTAAAGCTAACTACATCAAAAGACAATCAACCCATAGATGATTCTTTTCCTTATGAGCATATATTCTCTCTCAGTGTACAAATACCCTAGTATGCTGACATAGCCAACTACTTGGTTATAGGTAGAATTCCTTCTCACTTCTCCCCAAAAGAGAAAAGGAACTCATTGAAAAATCCTTTCCTTTCTCTTGGATTGTTGGATGTTTGTTTTATACTGATCATGAGAAGATGTGTGAGAGAAGATGAGACATATGAAATTTTGTATGCATGTCATAATGAACCATGTGGAGGACACTTCATGGCCAAAAGGACAACAATGAAGATCTTGAACACAAGGTACTATTGGCCAACACTCCACAAGGATGCAGGAAGGTATACCAAAAAATGTGATAGATGTCAAAGAATGGGTAAACCAACTAGATCTAATGAGATTCCACTATGCCCTCAGATAGTAATCACTCCCTTTGACAAGGGGGGATTGGATTTCATGGGACCAATTGACCCTCCATCAAATGGTAAGTTTTATATATTGGTATGCATTGATTATGTAACAAAATGGGTAGAAGTTAAGGACATGAAGCATGCAAGAGATAACAAGGTTGTAGAGTTTCTTTATGAGGATATCACAAGATATGGAGTTCCAAGAGAAATAGTGACTGATCAAGGGCAACAATTCACATCAACTCTTATTGCAACACTAGTGAATGAGTACAATATCAGGCACATAAAGTCTACTCCTTATCACTCCTAGGCTGATGGCCAATTTGAGGTGACAAACAGAGAAATTGAAGCCATTCTGACTAAAACAGTAGCTATCCATAGGAAATATTGGGCAAACAGATTACCCGAAGCTATTTGGCCCTATAGGACAACATGGAAAACAACTATAGGCTTCACCCCATTTGAGTTGTTGTACGGAAAGATAGCTATGATGCCAATTGAATTTGAACATAAGACTCTGCGAACTACAATAGATTTAGGGATGGACATTTCTAAAGTACAGAGAGAAAGAATCATGCAGCTAAATGCTTTGGATGAAATAAGGAGAGTAGCCTTGTAGCATACAGAAGTAGTGTAGAATCAAATAATCAAGTGGCACGATAGATTTATTAAGGAGAAGAAATTCAAACTAGGATATTTGGCCTTTCTCTATAATTCAAGATACCAGGACAATGCAGGAAAATTGCAGACAAGGTGGCTAGGACCATATGAGGTTGTTGAGGTCTTTCCCAATGGAGTTGTTCGACTTACCACCATTGAACCTGTCAAGTTCAAATTACTTGTCAACAATCATCACCTCAAATTATATCATAAGCCAGCCTCTAAAGAAGAATTCCTGCACCAATTCACCCAGCACTCAGAGCTTCCTATAGCTGAGGGTGGTGGACCTAGTGTCCCTCCTTTAGCCTAATTGAGGTACATACTTTTCATAATAAAGACTTTCACTTATGTGGAAGTTCATTTCTTCCTCATCCACCCATTCACCCATCCGTACCACCTTTCTCTCTCTTTCATCACTTCATTCCACCCCATCCTCATTCATTGCTCAATACATTTTCCAACAAGGCGAGCATTACTTTATCTGCTATCTTTGCAGAAAATATTCCACACATTTAGGTATGTGCGCATTATTTGCTATCTTTAATCCTCTTTTAAGTACATTCATTTAATCACTGGACGTTAGCATAGATATTCGCATAGATGCCATCATTTCCTATCAACTGCCACTCCCATCTCACATGTGTGGACACATGTCCAAATTTAGGTTGGGGGAGGGGAACAAAAAACATGCAAATATTTTATTGTCCCCAGAGATAACTAGACAACCTGATTCCATGCAAATAGCACCATATGGGGAGCCGCCATCCACAAAAAGACTGGTACAAATTCATAATCCTCCTAGTTTTATAGTACATGCAGCAATTTTGAATCTATGGAAACAAATACAAAGAAGGGAGGAAGAATGGAAAAAGGAAAAATGAAATTTGAAGGAGGAAATTCAAAAGAAGGATGAAGAGATTAAGGAAAAAGATGTCAAAATTTCTACCCTGAAGCAAAGGGTAGATGATATGGCAGCTTTGGTGCTGAATATTTTGGAATGTAGAGAACCCCCAAGGTTCTATGCTCTACTCCTAAAAGAGAAGTATCTCTCTTTTAAGATGTTAATACTTGCCTCAAGTTTGAATCCTTCTATTGATACCCCTATGGAATTTTTCAATGCTTATAGGATTGCCTCCCCTGAAATGAAGAAATTTTTATGTGAATTTTATTTACATAATTATGTTGTCACAAAGGACCATGATTGGAACACGTTGATGTATGTTGGGGATGTTCAATTGAGAGCATTCATGTCTTGGGTACAAAATGAAATTAGTTGGGGACAACAACATGGTGCTTATAAACAATTGGAGTTTGATATCCCTTTGCCTATTAGAGCCGAAACAAGCAACCCAAGGGATGTTTACAGAGAATGGCATAGAATGCTTCTTAGACCAAGTTATGGAAATAGGAATATTCCTTGGAGTGAGGAAGTTTACACTGAGTATGAAGTAAAAACAGCAACAAAGGAGGAAATCGTGAGGAGATGTTTATCCTAGAGATTGAATAGTTTAACTGATGAGTTGAAACAGGTTGAGCCTCATTCCATCCACAATTATGTTGTAGCATTCAAAAGAATTGAGAGACATATTCAGATTGGGAGAACCCAAGGATGACATTGGCTTCCCCTGACTTTTCAGCCACCCATGCTCATGTGGCCTGTGCCAAATTTTAGATTCTACCAGAGTGGCATTACTACTGAAAACTAGAGATGGAATAGGTTTGACAGATTGGGAGGATTCTATTGGGATCCTAACTCACATACTATGGCCACTAATGTTGGACAGCTCTCAGTCACAAATTTTAGAGCTTTGACCAAGCAAAAGAACAACTCTTCCCCTGTTGGAGGACCAGAAAAAGATTAGGTTGGGAGGAGTGATGAGCCTAGTTTTTGGTCTAGTTTTGGGTAGAATCTACAGTTTATTTTTTCATAGATCTCATGGACTTTAATGCTTAATTTTTGGTATTGGCATAATGTTTCCCTCAAACCATTGAAATTTGACATTACCCTATCTCTGCAAACTTTAATGATATTTGGCATATAATATGTGGGTCATCTATATTGATTTTGCATGTGATTAATTATTGTTTCTTAGAGTGGTTATTGGTGTTCATTTATTATGTGTACTAAGCTTGTCCTGAAGACTTAATAAGCTAAGTTATGGAAGACACCGCCAGCTGGGCATACACCATAACGTCGAGCTGAGAAATTGCTCCAAGTCAAAGGCATTCAGAAGCAAAGATTCTTCATGCAACTAAACGTAACTACCTTGTAGTGGACCTTAATGATTGAGCATGCATGGGCGTTATTGTTGTGTTGGATCTGCACTTGAATTCCATGTTAGACTAGATTCCATGCATGCATAATGGTTGTCGCTCCACTTTCCCCTATTTTCCCTAAATGGCATCCTCCCAGTCGTGGAGCTGACTGCCTTGTTTGGTTGTAGTATAAATAATAATTTGATGCTCCTTCTTCAAAGGTTGCATGATTTTGCATTGTACTCTCATTTTTTCAGTGATATAGATACATTACTCTTTGTATGCACAATTTATAGTGAATCATATAAAGTTTTGAGTTCTAGCATCTGAATTTATGTTAGTTTAGAGGATACTTATCCAAGGGGGCCCACTTGGTGAGTAATCTGTCTTCTTAGTTTAGCATTAGTTTAGTATTACTTTTTGTTTGATACTTAGTTAGAAATCTGGCATCGATTATTCCTACAGCCACTAGAAGTCCATTTTGTGTTTGTTCCTACAGCCAAAGCAAATAGAGTATTTTCTTGTTTTTCGCCCAGATCTTTATTCCTACACACATTTCAGCATAAGCATAGTTGTTGGTTGATATTCAGTATTTTCTTTATTTCCTTTCAAGCAATTTACTTTCAGCATTGTGTTTCTTAGTTGTAGTGTGCAATGACTACTTGATCCCCTAGTGCACATACAGTGCTGACCCATTTCAAGTTCATGTCCCTGGGTTGAAAATTTAAATGCACCTTCATGATGATTGAATGGCTATTCAGGTTAGACATCCAGTCTCTGAATCATGGTTGTAAAGGCTTAGTATTGAAATCATTGTAGGAGGCCAACAACCACTATCACATTATGCTCTTCTCTCTACTTGCTAATAATTAATTTTCCTTCTCTATATATATCTTCTACAATCAGTCATATCGACAACTAGATTGGCCTAGTTGGATGAAATGTGTTACCCTAAAACCTAATGACTCAAAACCCCAACATACATGCCTTGTGGAAATATCTAAAAAAAAAATTTCACCAAAATAGGTCGGCATGACCTATAGATACTCCCATGAACCTGATACATGCACAATTTGGTCCGATATGACCCCAAAATCCTTAGGTCGGCACCGCACAACCAAACTGGTAAAGCAACAACCAACAGTTCATCCAAAACTTGACAGGCATATCACCAAACCACTTGAAACTTAAAATTCACACACATATGACATCTCCAATCACTTCCTAAAATTTACAAAATATAATGATCATTTTTGGTGGAATTTAGAGCATTCCAACATGAACTCTGCAACTATAACTTTATCACTACTTAGTTGGATACTTTTTCATTAATATCTTTTGATGTGGAAGATGCAAAACCTTAAAAATTTGGATATAGATTCCTTCAATTCATACCATTTTTACCTAAAAATTGCATGATAAGATAATGCAATGTGGAACAATGAAGACTATAAAATTGTTCCTTTGTTACATTGAAAATACACTATCTTGGTCTGGGACTTAGCCAATTTCCCAAAAACACTTGGTCTTCTTCAAACTATATACATATTGATACACCATCAATTCGACAATGGGTTGACATCAATGACAACACCATACACCATCATTCTCATGTTGCCAACACACCCCCCCTAAGTGCAACTTAGGGAGTATAGTATTATGTAAAATGATGCAAGGATGCAAAGATGGGTTATGGCTACAAGACCATATTAGGTACCCATGTATAAATTCAATATCTCACAAAAAAAAGAAAAGGATGAAACATAGTGGGAGAAAAATCCTCTCCAAAAGAGAGAAAAGATACAATAATACTCGATCCAAGAAGAATGATAAGGACAAAACCCCATTTGAGGAAAAAGACCCCCCATAAGAGAGACCATTTAACCCCCGCTAAATGAGGTAACCTACTTCAAAGAAACATTAGAAGCACAATGGTGGAGTAACACTAGAACCATAATCCAAGAAACAAAGGAAAAGATGATTCTGATGTTGGAAACACTGGAAACTCTTGGTTATTGAAGCAACTCTAGAATCATGATAAAACAACAATAGTCTTGATACCAAGGAGTAGTGGAATGTTCTCAATATGGAGAAACCCTGGAATCTAAATGAAGCAACAAGATAAATAACATTGTTCTATAGCTAAAACAAAGTGCAAGGATCACATTTGCAAATTCCCAAGTGATAGTATGTCCAAGAGATCAACCAGAATGTGAATACACATAAATTTGAATAAAATATACATGGGACTAAACCTAAAAAAATTGCATGGATGGCATGATATATCTCCTCAATACCTTTCCAATGGTACAAAAATCAAAAAAATTAGAGATTGTGGCAAAAATTTATGAGCTCTAGAGCCAAAAAAGGAGATCTAACTTCAAATAGAAAATATTAGCACCAAACAATAGAATCTAGAAAAATTACCTCCACCACTACAAATTACATTGAGCCATCTTTCCAATGATATCTTCTTTTCAAAATTTTGACATCGTGGTGGAAAGTTATGGCATTTTGAAAAAAATTGCCCAATTTGAACATTAGTGGGAAAAATTTGGGCCCTTGGTCCATAGACCCCCAAATGCCCATGTGATCATGGCTTTATTTTTATTTTTTTTTAAATAATCCTATCGCCCTTTCATCTCCAACAAAGTGGTAGGCAAGAGGCAACCCAATGGAAAAGGGGTGGTGGAACTAAGCCACGTCACCCAAGGCTTAGCACCCTTGCAGGAAATAAGATCATGGGAAATAGCTAACGGTGTCTAGCAATATGACCAAAACACAAACCATCAGTCAATTTTTAAATTGAATTTTTTAATTAATAAAAAAAATCATACCATATGGTGATGGGAGGATGCCTGCCAAAGTATGACTATCAACTATGAAGTGATAACAACCCATTCAATATGTAGACCAAGTAAATATGACATGGCAAAGGAATCTAAATATTTTGTATGGACCCAATTGTGAGTGCAACTTCCTAGACCATATAGTATGGCTAGGTATAGATCTGTATGGTCGTATGAATAAGTCAATGGGATGAAAATTTTCTAGATGCCCCTGAGAAAAATTTCTTATTTTGATGAATTGATAGTTGATCCTTAGGTTTTTGGGCCTTTCAAACACAATGGTAGGGTCAAATTTGGCCTAAAATTCCCTGAAAATTCAACTAGCTCCAAGATATAGCAATTGTAACCCTCAACTTGAAACCCTTGTAGATTAGTCAAAATCTAACAAAATTTGATGAAATGAAAGGAAAAACTAACTTTATCTAATGCCTTGGATTCAATATGAGGTCCTTAAACTCCCAAAAACACCCAAAAAAATATTCAATCCAAAATAGGGTCCCTCAAATCTGGGAATAAGTCTACAATAGTAAAGCTATAATACCATATAAGAGTTAATGGTGAACTTCTCAACACCTTAGGATCACCTACAAAACAAAAATAACTTCCATAGGAGAGAAATGGTTGGAATGTCATGCTATGATTATGGATGTGAGATTTTCAAATTGAATATGAGATGTACATATGATTCCTTGCTTATAAATGGAAATTGTGAGATAGGATTAGACAAGATCTTGACATGTTTCTTAATCTTTTTCAATGAGACAACTACTTAAAACAATATTAAATGACCTAGGACACAAGAATTAAATAAAATACAACTAGATAAGATATGATAAGATATTATATAGACAACTAAGACTTTTAGAAAAAGAAACTAGGACCTAAGTAAGCTTAACATATAAATAGGACCCACTAATGACTAGATAGGTAAAACACCTATTTACACCAATAAAACCCACCCAAGTGCCTAACATTCAAGAAACTCCATCCTCAACATCTTACATAGATCCATCCACCTTATCCTTACCTTCTAAGCCACACACTACTCCCGAGATCATGGTTTAATTTAATGGAAAAAGGTTGGGAGAATATAACATGAAATAGGCTTTCTTTATGGGCCAACTTCCTCTTTCACCTAAGACTTATGGTAGACCTAAACCTATGCAAGATATATTAATTGTGGTTATCAAATCTAAATCTACCATATTCTTGCATTGGGGTGAATTGGGAAAAGAAAACATTGAAGATGATGTCTCAATATGTTTATATAAGGATGAAGAAGATCATGTACCTATTCTACATATGTAAAACTATACTAAAGACCTACATTTAATTAAGAATATGGGTTATCCAAGTAAAGACCTATGCCATGAAAAACAAGGAATCATTGATCCTATATCTATCACAAGAAGGAATAATGATGAAGAGAGTGGATACAATTCCCCCAATAAGGTGCCTTTCAAGATAAAATCCAATCTAACTAAAGGAGATAAGGCCTCTCCTATTGTTGAAACTCCTAATCAAGTTACCTTCCAATACTCCATGCATATCACAAATCTATTTCAAGAACATTCCATTTGCACCTTATTGTTGATATCATTGACTTCCACATCATCAATATCTAAATAGCTTTCACTTATTCATCTTTACTTTATATATTAGGATCAATAAGGTCCACTAGTTCTAGATACATTCCAAAATGATGAGGCCATTTCAAAATGTATGGCATTAAGAGAAACTATACCTTTGGGAGATCATAAAGTAGGTTTTGTCATTGATTTTAATGAGAAAGCATATTTTGGTGAAACTTCAAAACCTCACACTTGCAATAAAAAATTGATCATAAGGAAAACCTCTAAGGGAAAGTATTATCTATCATTATTTGAAGAAGAAAATGGGAATCTTGACCTTCCTATCATACCTAAATATCAAGAAAATCCTTTATCTTGATAGAAGAGTCACAAGAAGCAGATTTGGGTACAAATGAAAATCCTAACATTACATATTTTGTAAAATATTTATCATCGGAAGAGAATGAGTGATCCATGAAATTATTTAGAATAGAACTATAAAATTTGCATGGTCTTATGCAGACATTCCAGGCCTTGACCCTGAGTTGGTGGTTCATCATTTGACAGATTTTCCCAATGCAAAACTAGTAAAACAAAAACTTTGTAAGATGCATCCCCAAGTAGCCTCATTGGTCAAGGTTGAGCTTCAAAAAAAAAAAAAATTGGATTCATTAGACCTATTTATTATCCTAAGTGGGTTTCCAACCTAGTTCCAATTAACAAACCCACTTGGGGCATCCACATATGCACATATTTCAAATATATAAACAGGGCATGTTTTAAAGATGATTTTGTTGGAAGAAGGAGATTGTTGGAAGTTTTGGAAGGTTGACAACATGAGCATGCATTGCATACTACTACTTGATCCAGTGTTTTCATTGATGTCAACATTGGTATGATCAACCTAGTATGATTTAGAAGTGCTATTGAAGATATGTGTACAAAATAAGTTGGTCCGATAAATATGGTTGTACAGGAAATTAGCTAAGTGCTTCTACTGACTATTTTATGGTTCAGTGTACCAACTTTTGGGTCCACACTCCTCTGCACTAAAAGATCTATCTCTACATTTTTAAACATGGTTTGAAGTCTATCAGATTTAGGTAAAATGAAGATTCTATTATATTTTGTGAAATATGCTAGAAGTTATGTATGACAGAGCTTAGCTCTATGTATCACAATCATTTTCTCTATTCAGTATATCAATGTAGGAGATTTTTTATTTCCTTGAGAAGAATTGTTTTGTGTTGTGTTTCTAAAGTTAGACTTACTGATATTGGCTAAGTGTGATTTTGAAGAAAGATCGAATCTGGAAGTCGCTTGTATGGAGAAGTATATGTATGATTGAAAGTTTTGTTATTAGGTCCAATCCTAGCCGACCTAATACATGATATGTATCGTGAAGATTAAATATATAATGTGGATGTTAGTAGGATCCCTTTTAGGTCCATGCTGACCTAAATTATGTATTACACATTTTATTTGAGTGTGAAGAAGCTTTTGAATCATGTGTGGAGCCAACAAAGCTATTTTGAATTGTTTTTTCTCACATCTAATTAGGCCGACCTAATTGATGTATGTAGATGCAATTGGGTATATATATGTGAGAAAATTTTGAGTTGTGAGGGTGGATGAGTGAGTAGAAGTGGCACATCAAGTCTGAGACGTCTCATATTATGTGAACATGGGAATTTAGAGGTGTGAGATCGAAATAAGGGTAGAATTGTTGAGTGACTGCTAAGAAGAGAAGTACTTTATATTTAGAGATTCATTGGAACTAAATGAATAGCACAAGGAAGGTGCATCTTACATCATTTTTCACTTTGGTTGTGTATCCATCTTTGTTTTGTATCTAATTCTGTCTATGAGCCTTATAAGGATAGTTTTTCTTCGTAGTGAGCCCCTATAATATACTATATTTAGATATTATATATTATGAGCTAATCCTCACCGTGGTTTTTCCCTTTTTGGGTTTTCCACATAAAAATTTCGGTGTTCATGTGTTATGTGATATTATGGATGTTTCATGCTTTCATTCTTTGTTTCTATTAATGTGTTCTAGTGAATGGATAAGTTGTGTTCAATAGTTTAATAGAATATTGATTCATCCCCCCTCTTAGTATTCTAGGTGTTCAATATGTTTTCCTCTACCCAACATAAACATGATTGTGGATTTAATAGTTGGGCATAAAATATTGTCCTTATTCGATTGGATTTTCTAGTTATAATAAAATTCACATCACCACCAAAGATAAACATAAAACAACTTTTACTTTCCCTTAGGGAACCTTTTGTTGGAATGTTATGTCTTTTGGTTTAAATAATGTAGGGGCTACCTATCAAATATCAATGACAATAATATTTCATGGCCTTTTTCACAGTATTATGGAAGATTATGTAGATGATTTATTGGAAAAAAATTTCACAACGGATTCTCACTTAGCTATCCTACCAATAATTTTTGATAGATTAGAATAATATTGAGTGAGATTGAACCCAAAAAAAGTGTCTTTGTTGTAACTTATGAGAAATTTCTTGGATATATTGTTTCTCATAGAGGCATTTAAGGGGATCCCACTAAATTTAAAGCTATAATTGACATCCCTCCTCCAAATAATCTAAAGCAATTGGGTAGTCTTCAAGGAAAAATTCAATCAATTAGGCATTTCATAACTTAATTGGTCGATAAGTGTCAACCTTTTTTTCATATTTTACACAAAAATGTAACATTTAAGTAGGATGAGAAGTGTCAACAAGCCTTTCAACAATAAAAATATTATTTTTCTTCACCTCTAGTTTTGATGCCACCTATTCAAGGGAAACCTTTGTTATTGTACATCTCAACTACTATAATTTTATTAGGTACTCTCCTCACATAGCATGATGATATAGGAAAGGAGAGAGCTATTTATTATATTAGTTGTACATTGGTGGGATATGAGTTTAATTACACTCCAATAGAAAAGGGAAAGTCTAGTTGTTTTTTTTCATCACAAAAATTGAGACAGTACATGCTTAATCTATTGCAAGTATGAAGGTGTTGTCATTGATGGAAAATATGTGTTGAGGAATTTTGTTGCATGTCGAGGATATTGAGAAATTTCTTAAAAAGAGGAAAACATGTTGTTACAAGTTGTGCATGTATAGTTGAGATATTGAGGAAGTGTTGTGAGTACATGGAGATATCTTTGTGTTGTGGTATTTGTTGATGTGTTGGAATGAAGTAATGAGCTGAGATGATGTCTCTAGTACTTGGGTTCCAAGTTCTTTTGAGAAAATTTGATAAATAGAGAAAACTGTGTTGTGCAAGTGTTCAAAATGTGCTTCGGGATGTGCTTCATGTTTCTTCTATGTTGATTTTATGCCTATGTGGATCCGATATGTTATCAAAAAGGTTTTCAATAGTTGTTATATCCAAAATTTGGGTTTTTGGATCGCTGTGCAAAATGAGATATATTCACCAGTGTGTGAATTAGGTTTTCAGTGGTATTTGTTGTGGTCTAGGAGAAAAATATTTTCTCTACATTTCTCCATGGTTTGGATTTAGGTTGTGCAGATCTAGGAAGTTGCTTATAATGTTTGTATATTTCAGGATTCAAGGTTTCACTTGATTTGGTGTAGTACAATGTGTGTTTCATGTGTCAGTGTGTGAATAAGGTTTTTCGGATATTATAGGTTGAAGTATTTCTATCATGTGAGTTTGGATGAAGCCTTTGTTGGATCTCAAGTTGTTCATGGATTATTCTATATCATGTTTAAGTGAATTCTATTATCTGGAAGTGTTAGATTGATTTAAGGAAGCTTGTACTTAATGTTTTATGGTGTTTGCATGGGTATTGGCCGACCTGGTGTTAACACTACATGTGAAGTTTATGAAAGCATGTTGAGGTGTGTTAGGATTTATTTGGGTCCTAATTAATGTTTTATATGGTCACATTCATTCCTATCCATCGTGGGAATGTTTAGGTGTTGACCTAATTCAAAAAATTTAATGTAACGAATAGTTTCCAACCTTGGAGAAGTTTTTCAAGGTTGAGGTTGATATAAATAAGAGTGGTATTGTCGATATATGCAAGAGGGAGCCAAGATAGATGTGAGATAGATGTGAGTGATGAGTGTAATGTGAATTACAGAAGTGTAGATGTAAATTTGAGAAGAGCAACGCAAATTTCAAAGTGTTGGATTCCTAAAGGTAGTGAGCTGAAGGTGTTTGAAATCCTTCATGCAAGGCTTCGAAAGTGTTGGATCATTTGTGGTGGATTCCCTATTGCATTGAGAATTTATTCTCTTTTTAACATTTTTCTTCTATCTTCTTTGTTTCTTTCTATGGTAATGATCCCTGGTTGTGAGCCTTTTTGGACAGTGTGTCCTATTTTAGTAGTGAGCCCTTGTACCAATTTTTCAATTACTTATATTGTGAGCTAATCCTCACCATGGTTTTCCCCTCATTGGTTTTTCCATGTAAATTTTGTGTTCTATTGTGTATGGTGTTGTTATTTCAGTTTATGTCATCTGCATTTCATGATTAATCACTTTAATAGAATAAGGGTTCAATGAATGCATGTGGATCTGATTACTATTGAGGGTTTTTATGTTTTAATTTTCTACAACTGATTCACCCCCCACCCCCTCTCAGTTGTATTTTTCATTCAACATAATCATTAAACAAAGCTCATCTATAAGGTGGACCCTTTGAAGTACCTCTTGTCTAGGGATTCTCTAACTAGTCATATAGAAATGTGGCTCATGATCCTAAGTGAATTTGACATTGAGTATGTGGATCTTAAGGCTATCAAGGTACAAATAATTTTAGATCAATTACCTTTAGATTTGGATCATCCCCTTATTTCAAAATTTCCAAATGAGGAAACCTTTAATATAAATTCTTCACGTAGGTGTAGAAATTATTTTTTGATGGTTCACATACTCAACATGGATTTGGGGATGGAATTATTTTTTTCACTCCATAAGGTGATTGTATCTCAAAATCATAGAATTTATTTCCCTAATACAAACAACATTATGGAAGATGAAGCTACAATTACCAATCTTAGAATGGAAATTCAATAGATAATAAAGTAACTTCACATTTATGGAGATTCACAATTGGTTATAAAGTAAGTAATTGATGATTATCAAAGGATGAAAAAATTCTCCTTGATAAGAGGATGGTGGATAGTTTTAAATAATACTTTTTAACTATCATATTTGAGCTAATCCCAAGGTTAAATAACAAATTATTTGATGTTATAACTACTATTGGATCTATCTTGGACATGCCTCATAATACTCATCATTCTAAGTTCTTGGTAGAGAAGCTTTTAATTCCAGATTTTTATGTTCTTGAGTTTAAACTGGTGTGTGAACTTTTTTGTCCTAATTCCTCTTGGTATCATGATGTTTATACCTATCTCTATGATAGTACACTTCCACCTAACATATCTAGTTCTCAAAATAAAACATTCATTCCTAAATATTCTCATTTCATCATCCTCCATGATACCCTTTATCAAAGGAGTCTCAATGGTGTCCTTCTTAAGGGTGTCTTCGTAGCTTAATATTTTTTATGGGGTTATCGCGCTAGTATTTTTACACCTACATGAGCCACTTTGTATTCCCTATTCTTTGGAACCAAATCCATTTTTCTTATTGAGGTTGAGCTCCCCTCCTTAAGGGTGTCTTTGAAGCATGTCATTGACAAAGAAGAATTTCGAGTATCTAGATTGCATGAGCTTGAGTTATTCAATGAAAGGTGTCTTATTGCATTAAATCACTTACAAGATTATCAAAAGTTCCTTCGCCATAGCTATAACAAAAATATCAAAAGCTAAAGGTTTGAGATTGGAGATATGATCCTAAAAGGGAATCAAAAGAATAAAGAAGATAGAGATAAGAAAGGAAGTTTGAACCTAATTGGTTAGGACCTTTTATCATCATAAAAATCTATGGTTTTGGATCTTATAAACTTGCTACACCTAAAGGATAACCTTTGGAATAACCTATTAACAACATTCATCTTAAGAAGTTTTATACTTAACCCTTGGGATATCCTAATAGTTTTTAAATACTAGTTTCATTGTTGCATTCCATCTCATCCACCTATTTGCATCTCATCCGCCTATCATTAGCCATTTGCATGTCCTTTTCCTTGTCTACCATGGCTTAGTTTTTCATATCCATCATTTTCGTGTGGTTATACTATCATGTATTTTATCCATTTCAATTTTTTCCTTTGCCTAGCTGGAGGCACCTTTTTCCTTGACCTTAGTTTTGGGTTAGATTCTTGTATCTTGAGATCATATGTAAATCTTAAAATATTGAGCTTTAATGAAAATCATGAGCAAAACAAATGCTAGTTGTTGAGTTGATATTTATCTTTCATAGCTTGTTTCCTATATTTTAGTATCACTATCAAAAATGTTTTCATTCCTTAACAGAATTATCTTTCCTACAATGGGAATTATCAAAAAAAAAATGAGGTCTTAACAGATGCATCTTTCCTATAGTATAAATTATTTATCAAATTTGGGCTTATCTTTTGGTAAGAAATGTGTTGGATTTTGATTTTTTTTCTCAATTTCTTTTTTGTTTTCTCTCTTGGTTTTATCTTTTCAATCCCATTTTCTTGATGAAATTATATTTTAATATGCTTAAAGCAGCTTGGGTCATAGCATGAGTGTCTTCCTTGGAATGTTTGATTTATTTTGTCTCTCATTTTCTTGACGAATTCCTATATCTTAATGTTATTTAACTAGCTTTGGTTTAGACATGAGTTTATTTTTGTATGTGTTTTGTGTGTATACAAGTTGGGTAGATGACAAGAAATATCCATTTGCTAAGGTTCCTCTTCAAAGTAACATGTCTTATTTCCTTTTGCTTGTTGATTTGTATTTTACATTTTTTTTTGTATCTTCTCTTTATAGGTTTCATTTTGATATTTGATCCTTAGTGGAGATTGATTTTGCTGCATTCGCAAGTGTTAGTATGCATTATAATATCATAATTATAACTTGTATATCATAACCATATATCATAAATCAAGGCATCCATCATCATATATACATGGATAATTGTTATCATCATAAATAATCACATCATAACAACATGAAAATTCCATCATGAATCATAAGCATCCCATAAATCAAAAGTCATATATATAAAGTCTCCATCATCAATGTCATCAAAAATATAATGTCTATACATGGGTTGCATGATCCATATCAATACAAATATATACAATGGTCCATAGGCATGGTGTCTACATCAATATTATACATGGGAAATCAAATACATATTGTGAACATGGAAGATTAATATGATCAAATAGAATGGAAACTAACTAAAAATAAAATCCAATGACAATATTAAACCATACTCCAATGAGATTCTTGCCACTACTTAACAAAGCTTAATGAAACATGAAATATCAAAGGTAATTCAATTCAAAGCCTAATTAACCAATGCAAACCTCAATCCCATTGGGGGATTAGTGTTGAATATGATGTGGAGTGCTTAGCTTCAAGCCTAATCCATGGTTGATGATGCAAAAGCTTCAAAGGTTGATAATTGTGGATATTAATTCACAAATGATCTCAACAGCTCAAGGGTGAGTATGAAATTTGGTATATTTTGGTTACTTGAATGCTTGTGAATCAAAATTCATATAAAATAAAGACTATATATAGATTTTTGGAATGAATTAATGGTTGAGATTGAATTAGTCAATCAAAGGATGAAATTGAAGGACAGAAGATGGCATGGATCAAAGATCAAATCAAGGTGTTACTGCTAGTTCCTGATCATGTTAGTTTGGATTTATGTCATTAAACTCATCCAAATTACTGGCCCCTTTTTTCATAGTCTAGTCGGTCATTTCACCGTTGGGAGACATTATGCATCAAATTTTAAGGGGTTTAATATTTTATCACTTACCTAAAGTCTTGATCTCAAGTTGTATGTCATCCATCTCCTGTCGACCTATAAAATTCCCTCTTTTAAGTCACTAACATTGTGCACATGCAGATTTGAGCTTCTAATAGAATTGGTTGGATCGTTTGATTTCATCTTGGTCATTCCCCACTCCCCCACAACATTTTAATACATTGAAAAATACCAACGGGTTGGCAAGTAGATAAAATGTGTCCTTTCTTTCGAGCGGGGCCCATTATCATGTGAAAGCAATAACCACTAGGCTTTAACAAATCAACGACCGTGATCAAATATTGTGGCTTAATCTAAACCATTCCCCGCTAGCCTGCGGGGGACCCGCCAACACTTCTCATCACTCAACAAGGAAACGGGGAGGCACCACGTGGTGTAATCTGAGTCGTCAAGGAAACTATGGTGAGAGGTGAAATATTTCTAGAAATATTTCAACATAATATGAAGGGACATTAATTGTCGAGCTACTAAAGGATTGTTTGAGCACATGGTTAATTGCAAAACAAGATGTTATAATCTTGGCCATTCATCATATTTGAAGGATATACTTTTTGGTGGATTCCTTGAGAAGTTAAAGGCATACAAGTTGGAGGTGCCAAATCTAATCTGGGCTGCTCCCCACCACGCCATTGCCATAATATGTGCACAGGTTAAACCCAATAGGCAAGCAGGAGATTGATGCATGGGAATTTTTGAAGCTCATGGAAATGGTGGAGCCCACGAGGTGACATGGAAATGAATCCACATAGAATAATTTGACTGGTCAGCAGCAATGGTCATCTACTGTCAAATTTTCAAACTTGATTGACTCAATCTAGGTCATTCATCAAGCTATGTCATTGTAGAATCAATGGTTGGAATTTGAAGTTTAAAACTGGGGCTAAGTGAGTCATTCTGGTTCACATGAGTGGACAGTAATGGCAGATAAGACATTGAACTACCAAATTGGTTTACTTTGATGCCATAAAAATTTATTTTAAAGCATATTTTCGATTCAGCAAAGCATTCAAAATGATTAAGGGTTTCTTGATGCGTATTCAAGCCCGTTCAAAGGTCCATAAAATTAAGCTTCTCAAAGCGTCTGTAAAAAAGTAAATAAAAACCACCACCCTTCATTCTATCAATAGAATTACTTTCATTCTATCAAACCCAATAAAATTAAATAAAGTGTTTGCTCTTTCATTCTATCAATAGAATTACTTTCTCTTTTGCATTTATTTTAAGGTTTGGTGTTCAATTGAATGATTGAATTGTTTAGTAATGTTGTTGTTTTACGTCAAACTAGTGCCCTAGTTGTAAACTCTAGGTTTTCTACAAATAAAACCCTAGTTCACATGAAACCCAATCACCATGGCACCCCCACAAGCCCAAGCCTCGGTATCAGAGGAAAAGAAAAGACCCCTTAGCAAGGATCTCATTGATCAATTAAATCCATCAACAAGTGACAAAACCAAGGGTCATCTTTTGTTCCAAGGCCCTTAGATTGTAAAAGGTATTATTGACAAGAAATCTACTATGAGGGATGCCACATTACCATACACTAGATGGGCACAATTCAATTACTAGTTTGGAAATAGAAATTGTAGCATACCCATTTGTAACCCTTGGAGACTTGACATGGGTAAACTAGCAGTGTCAAATGTTTACATGTATGTTCACCTTCTAAAGGTAGTTGCAGCCAATTATGACCTAGTTTCTAGGGTTGTAAGAACTTATGATGGCATTGAAATGGTAAAGATTACCAAGGAGGAAATTGTTGAGGTTTTAAAGATGACTGAATGGAGTAAGGACATGGTCAAAATTGATGAAAAAGCATTAAGGGCTAAATATGAGAAAGTGAGGCCAACTTTCAGAAACTCAGTATTGCAACACTTTCTAGCAACTGTAAAGGGAAAGGGGAAAATTATTTTGAGCCCATCTGATAAAGATTCCTTCCCCATAAACTACGTTGTTTTATATTTCCAAAGAAACTTTTATTCCTTGTGCCAAATCTATGTGTTTGATCTATTCATGAGCATTCCTATGGCCAAAATTTAAGTTCTTAATATTATTGTACCAATATGAAGCCAGTTGGCTTGTGGCTATCTTAACTCTCTATTAAGTCATATTATCATTAGTATATTGTTATTTAGTTGTTTAGATCAGCCTAAGTCTTATATAGGTGTGTCTAAGTCGGCCTAGGTGATATCCTTGGCATAAATAGGTATATATAGGAGGTTGTGAGTCTTATTTCATCATCAAGTTGTGAAGTGTGTTCTCATTAGAGATATTTGGAGGTTTTCCCCCTTGACGTGGCTTGTTATTCTCAGTTATTATCAAGTATTTGCAGCATATTTCATATCATATTATTCTATTGTGCAAGTTATTTCATAACACAAATGTACATGCCCACCCATATTCAACACCCCACATGCAATACCCCTTATGACTTTGCATCTTATTTGGAAAAAAAGATACATGAGGGTTTGGTTGCATTAAAGAATGGAGAGAATGGGGTAATATTATGGTGGTACTCCTTACTCATGCATATATTTATATACAAGGGAGTTGGATTCTTTGGTAAGTACATGACATTGGTCAAAACAGAGGATAATATTGATTTTCCTATCCAATGTTGGACTAGGTTCTTGGACAGAGATGATCAAGAATCCAGTTTTGTGTTATTTGAAAATATTTTTGCTTCCAAAATGAGGAGGGATTTTATTTTTAATATGCCAAGGATCCTTACTTCCCTAGATGATTTCTTAAGGCTGAAAGAGAGGAGGCTTGACCTAAAAATTAAGCACAACTGGGGAGATGTGATCCCCTACCCGAGTTTTACAATTCTAAGGTTTTATGGAAAAAGTTTTGCACCCCATATACTTCCAAGGGATGTGGCATTAAGAATTGGTTTCCTTGAGGTAATGTGGCAGTCAGGTGATGTGGGGAATAATCATTTGCTAAATCAGAGGAATGGAACCTTTTTCCCTTCATATACTATTTTTCTAATTTTGTTATGATAGAGGGAGGATGGGATAAGATTGTTGACATACTCAAACCATTTGGAATGAAGAGGGTCAGAGCAAGGAATAATAATCCTGAGGGTTTCATGGAAGGGCTAAAGACCAAGATCAAAAGCTCTAAATTCATCCACAATTTCTTCTTCCCTGAGGATGTAATTAGGAATATTTTTTATTTCCAAAAACAAGATGATAGGAAAATGAAATGGATTGCATTTAACACGTTGGAGAAGGAAAAGAAAGCAAAGGATCCATAGTTTTTGGCTCTTAAGGATATCAATAATGAGATCCAGAGGATTGAATATGTATTTAAGAATTTTGAGTAGGTAGTTGGGAAGCTAAAAGAGGAACAGTTGGTTCAAGAAAAGGGAAAAGTTATGATAGGTGAGGAGAAAGGCAAGGGAAAGGCTCTTGTGATGGAGGAAATAACTACCTATCAACCTCCAAAGAAAATAATCGTGTTTACAAGGAGGAAAGACAAGGTGAATGATAAGCAAACAATAACCACCCCTATTCAAATAGAGGGGTCAAGAGTCCCTTCACCAACATATGAATTGCCACCCTTGTCCCCTCCAAGATCTGCTGCTCCACAAATTATTGATCTTGACTCACCACCAAGGGTATCATCACCACCAAGGCAACCACCTCCAAAGAAGTAAAAGGTAGAAACAAGTGGTTTGGTGGATTATCCTAAAGATTCTAATGATGATATTATTGTAACTAAAGAGGAAATGCAGCAGGGTATTCCTTAATACCACAAAAAATGGCCCTCAAATTAAGCAAAGTGGACTTAACTGGTATGAATAATACAAATGATGTTAGAGAAAAGGCATGTGAACATTTTATGGATGATGACTCAATTGTCAAATCACCTGCTTTCATGGAATTTTCATGGAGATCAAAAAGGGAAGAATATGTTAATAACATTACCAAGAAAAGGATCTTGAACCCCAAATTTCTAGATAAGGTCATTGAAGCTCAGGTTAGGCAAGAAATGAGGGCAACCTTTCAAAGTATTACAGCCTAGGAAGGAAGAGAATTAGTGAGGAGTAGTGGTCTCCTTTTGCTGACAGAGTGGGATCTTGCTTCTGCTATTGTCTTTGATACAGTAAGAAGGCATGATGGGCCACTTTATAATACAAAGGAGGAAGCAAAAAAAATTATAATGACATGTTGATTGAATACAAGGGTCAACAAAAGATTGCAAAGTTATAGAAAGAAATTGCATTATTGAAGGAGTAGATGCAAAATATGCAAATCAATGCACCAATGCAAACTAAATTTGTTTCCCCTCCTTCACCTCAAGAGAAAGTACCATCTTCCCCTATTCCTTGCACAGAAGTTTCATTGGAAATTGTGTCATACAATTTGGGGAATGTGCTTATATTAGTTGAGGGACCAAGTACTTCAGGTACACCTTAAGCAGAGGAGGTCAATATGTAAGGCCTAATTGAAAAGTTGAAGAGCTATGAGGAGAGGAGTAAAAGTTAGGATGAGCTAGTCCATTTAAACAACCTCAAGATTCTAACAATAGTACTTGAGCATCTGAACAAGGGAATAAAAAAAAGACTGATTAGTATCCATGCTAATTACTCTTTGATGTTTGATGTGGTAAAAAAATTTGATAGAGACAAGGAAGTGTCCATCTCACTAATGTTGAAATGGATTCCCAGGTACAAGGATTTAAGGCTTATGGAATTTGGGTCTAAATATGATGTAGATAAGATACTCAATATTCAACCTACTCTCAAACTTGTGAGTGGAATCTAGGAATTCGAAGGGAAAGTAAAGTGATTGCTACTCAAGAAGCCTTAATTTGTGAGGGATATGAAATGGAGATATTAAAGAAAAGTATGGACACACTCACTCATACAAGGATCTTCCTTGAGGAGTTTTAAAAGGAAGCTAACCAGGTAGTAATCAATTATGCTCCATACAGGCTAAAACTAACAAGGTTATTGAGTTCAATTATCCTTTTGAGGAAGATTTTGAGTTTTGGAAAGGAAACTATCTTCATGTCCTGGATGAGTAGGGTGCTACTGTGGCGAGGTGGTGACTGCAATTTTGGTTTTAGGTATGCAACAATGAGGTTTCAGTGAAGAGAAGTGCAATACATGGCCTATAATTAGTACAAATTAGGCCTTGGATACATCAACGTTCTAATATTACACTTTCTCAAGTTCAAATATGATGATTCGGAATGCAGATGTGGCATTATTTTGGTATATTCTTTTCTTCACTTTATGATTTTCATCTAAAAAATTTGGAGCACGTGGAAACAAATGCTCTGCTCATGGAAGAAATGTTTTGCACTAACTGAAGAGATTTTTGGAAGGTGAGATAATCTTCATCCACAAATGAAAATGGTTTTTGTCTTATATGAAATTCTCCCTCATATTTGGGAAAATATAACTTCCTTTTAATGTAATGTGATTTTCAAATGAGTATATGACATGTGTACAATTTGGCCTAAAGCTTGTTTTGATCCCTTATTCTTATAAAAGGGAATTCAAGGCCAATTGTATAGGGTTGCTAGCAGATTGGTCTCAAAGAGAAATTTTGTAACAAGTCTAGTTAATAAAATTGAATCTTGTTTAGGTTCTATGAGTCTTCTAAATTTTGTAATGGTGAATGTATAGTAGTACTATCATCCTTTGATATATAAATGGCAAGATATTCAAGGCTAGTGTTCTCCACTGTAGAGATTGCATACATTTTGAATATAAAGTAATCAAAAAAAAATTATTATTCATCTTTTGTCTTTCCTTGAATTTTTGTTCAATGTTAGTACTCTTATTCAAAGAATGAGTTAAGTTGTATTAACATGAGTGAAGGTTTATGCAATTGTATGCACGGATCACTAAGTATTACTGGTTAAGTCTCTAGTATTAATGGTGTAAGGCATCATTGATAGGCATAGTCATGATAGAAATAATGTTGTTGCATATTTTCAATTACATGGTTTAAAATCCCCCACCCTAGGATAAGGCACTAATCGTTTAGTGCTGCAATTTCCCAGATCCTTCATAGTAGCTACATTCACAAATAATTTTAAATTCTACTTTTAGTATGAATGTATTTCAAGCTTAAGTATAATATTTTTTGATGTTTAAGTTAGATATTTGCAAGATCTTTGAGGTATTTTGTCTATTAAACAATTGAAGGAGAATTACCTATTTGAATTATAGTGTATTTGATAATTTACACAAGAGTATCATAAGATACATTGTAGGGATTACCCTCCCAGGTCTTGCAGAGCCCAAAGTGCATAGGGAAAGCCTAACAAGCTTTCATCTATTTGTTGGCCAATCCTCACAGTTATTAACCATTGAATTTGGAAAATTCATAGATAACTAATGAGATTAAGTTTGGCTCATTAAAAACAACCAACACAAGGATTGATAATGCTCAATGACATGGATCAAATATATTAATCAAGGGCTCAAATTGCTTGAGACAATAACAAACTTTTTTTAACTAAGGGGTAAACGCTTTGACCGAGCGAACCGATACAACTATTCAATACCACCTAATCTGGGGTTTGAACCTTATGACAAATCCC
The DNA here is from genome assembly GCA_007258455.2 of Sequoia sempervirens. Taxonomy (NCBI): domain Eukaryota; kingdom Viridiplantae; phylum Streptophyta; class Pinopsida; order Cupressales; family Cupressaceae; genus Sequoia; species Sequoia sempervirens. Next base: position 85,602 of record VDFB02321685.1, read on the forward strand.
AATCCCAGAAACCATCATACCATGCCAATATCGCTACAATAACAAATCCCTTAATTTTAGGAGCATGTGGGAGATATCTCCATGTGGAGGGAAATATTTCAATTTGAATTGGAGGAATATTTCATGAGAGTATTCTTTGAATGATTAGAGGAAATGAACTAGTTAAACAATTTAGAAATTATTTAATTTTGCAAGTGGAAGAAATTGGGAACTTTAATTAAATAATTAGGAATTATTTAATCAAAGAGGGTTTTATGACATTTAATTAAGTAATTTGCATTATTTAGTCAAATGAGAAGAAAATTAGTGTGAAGGTGGCAAATTAATAAAATAAAATTAATTATTCAATTATTAGAAAAAAAATAGTGAATTTAACTAAACTATTGACAGTATTTAATTAAATAAAGGAAAATAGGTGAATTATGAGAGAAACAATGTTAACAATCAAAATCTTGGTATGTGATATGATTAGGAAATTTTTAGGTGTCTACATTTTGCCCCTCTTTGAAGCGAGGTACCTATTGCATTGCTTCAAAGAACTAATACTGCTCAGACCGATATTGCTCATATCAAAAATTAAAAATTTCCTAATGTTTTGGATGCCCCACTGTGCCCCAACAAACGAAGGAATGCTAGTGTGTTGTCCCCTCAAGAGATCAAGTAGAAAAATATATTTTTTATTTGAGCTCTCGATAATATTACAGGAATGGTTTAGTTGCAAAGAGGATGAAGAAAAAGTCCTAGGACCCTAATGAAACAACCATGCCAGGCTACAAAGTGAAAAAAACCCTGGGTTTTACAATGCATATATGTGACTTTAGATGAATTTGTAGCTCATTTGCACACTTTTATTTAAGAATTTGAGAGAGCTTAGAGAGATTCTGCTAGATTTCCTCTAAAACACCTAACACTATGGCATGTCGTGTACTTCCCCCACACCACATAGATTGAGTTTGCGAGTTCCAGTGGCTAGCAGATGTTAGACCACTGGTATGTACCCCAAAAAAAAATTCTTACATGTATTTCTAGATAGCCAAATATAGGGTAGATTAGGAAAAAAAAAGGCATCACTATTTTGGTAACACTTCTTAAAACCGACGCAGCATGTTTGCAAAATATAGCAACACCTTTGCATTGAGGTGTCACTGCTAGGCATATGCATTGGAGTTTAGAAATTCATCGATGCTTTTTCTTTTATTGACACTTTTGCATGATTGCAAAGGCTCGTATTTGCATAGTGGCATTGAAATAGCGACGCATTTGTAGGATAGCAATGCTTTTGCATAATGGTGACACTATTGCCAAATAGTGACGTGTTTGTCCAACTAACAATGTGATGCCCTTGTTGTAAAGGCTCGCTTTTGCATTTTTAGAGATTTGACTTATTTTTTTCCAATATTTTAGTAAATTGATGTTGTGCACATTATGTGTGAAGGAGGCCTTCCATCTATTGCTTTCACAAGAGTGGAGGCCACAAATTCTTGAGCGGATAATCAGACTAGGAGAGTTTGATGTTATTTTTCTAGGTGTGGTTGGATTATATCACATTGCATATATGTCAAAGTTTCAGACACATTTGGTATTGATGACTGCACTTGTAGAGTGGTGGAACTTGGAGACCTTGTCATTCCACCTTCCAACAAGCGAGACGACAGTGACCTTGGAGGATTTCTGGAGGATCCTATGGGTACCCATTCACAACAAGTGGGTGATCTATGATAGGGATCTTAGCATTTAGGCCATGTTTCATGTACTAGGAGTGGAGGACCTAGATCTAGAGGGTGAAAAAATTGACTTGCGATGATTCGTTGGTGTCTCCAATGATCTCGTATTAGTTATTGCAGGGCTCATTATGGGAGTCCTCATTCTTGATAGGAGGAGCAAGTTGTTCAACCTAGGATGGGGCATAGTAATTTAAGGATCGTGGAGGATTTCTACATTTATGCCTAGGGTCCCTGCATATTGGCTACCTTATATCATGATATACACTAGGTCATCTACAAGGACAGAGAGAATATTTGTAGAAGTTATATTACTTCACATGCGGGCATGGGAGCACACAACAATTCTCAAACCAGTTATTTCTCTCAGAGACATCAATGAGCAGGATCCGATATCCTACCGGTATAGGGGTATGACCACTCTTCATCATACATGGGTCATGGATATAGCATATTGGAGATGATTTATAGATCACATGACCCAGTTTCACTGGAGGACATAGATACACGCTCAGGCTTGGGATGATGATGTTACACATTTTCACTACTATAGATACAATCGCTATCTTATGGGTCAATCAATTCACCTTATTGAGAGGTACCTTCAAGATCATCTTGCTCACAAGTTTTGGGAGCAATAGGATGCTAGCAGATGGTTACAAGGCTATCTATGCTCCTAATACATACAGAGAAATCACTGAGTGGGGACCTCAAACGCTACCTTATACCACTATTGGTGACTTTAGGTAGTTGGTTCATGTTCCATGGGTTTACATAGGTGGGCCAGATGATTTGGGTACTACCATAGGATACAAGGTTTGGTTTATTCAGCATAGACTAGTGAGACTTACAGATTTGATAGAAGATGCAAGAGGTAGAAGGAAAAGAGGTGGAGGTAGTAGGGGTAGAGGATAGGTTCAGATTTAGGTGTTAGGATAGGTGCTAGGGTAGATATCGCATTAGCCTCATGGTCCACGACCACATGTAGCAATAGTAGTTAGGGCTCCTGATTTGTAGTTACAAGAAGTGATACAAAAGAGGGATCAGAGGACTATCGAGCAGGACTAGGACCACTAGGAGAGGGAAACCTTCCCACATGAGAGAGATATCACTCGATAGGATAAAGATACATTTAGGTAGGAGTGAGACTAGGAGAGGACTCAAAGACAGTAGATAGAGAGAGAGAGATATATAGAGAGATAGAGAGGAATAGGGAGAGAGATAGATAGATAGGGAGATAAAGGTAGAGAAAGATATGGATAGAAAGGGATAAAGAGAGAGAGAGAAATAAGAGAGAGAGAGAGATAGAGATAATGAGATATATATAGTTATAAATAGAGAGATAGGGAGATATAGATAGAGGAGGAAAGAGTGAGAGAGAAAGGAGGTGATAGAGAGATAGGGAGAGAGAGAGAGAGATGAAAAGAGGGGGATAGACAAAGAGATAGAGATAGGGAGGTAGAAATAGGGTGTGTGTGTGTATATGAGTGAGAGATATGGAGATAAATTTATGAAGGGGGAGATTATATAAATAGATAGGCGGAGGGAGAGGGAGAGGAAGGGAGAAAAATAGAGAGAGAGAGAGAAGTAGAGAGAGATATAAAGAGGGAGTGATACAAATAGAGGGAGATAGGGAGAGATAGAGATAGAAAGAGGGAGATATATGAAGATAAATAACTTGGGAAAGATAGAGGGGAAGAGAAAGGGAGAGAACTAGGTAGAGAGAGGAGAGATATAGATAGAGGTAGAGTAAGGGAAAAGTGGAGAGATAGGTAGAGAGGTTGAATAAAGGAGAGGGAGAGAGAGGCGGAGATAACTAAATAGATGGAGGGAGAGAGGGAGAGAGAGATATGTTTTCCTATTTCAACTTGGCCAAAGGTGGGCATAGGATCAAAGACAAAAAAGAGGCCTTCTATGATGATTTATGTTTTTTTTTTACTCTCCTTAGTAATAAAATCTAAATGTTCCATTATTTATTACTTTAATTTTTCAAGTCATTTAAGATGATTATTGCAAAAAAACATGAAAAAAGACTTTGTATGCAAGAATTATGAGCATTTAAAATTTTAAAAATTGAGGAACTTAAAATGATTATAATTATTTTTTATGAGCAATCTATCACAATCTCTTTATCCATTGAGTAGATCTCAGAATCACCTTTCCAGACTTGTAAAAAATCAAAATTTTGATAAGTAACACAAAAGTTATACCCATTTTACTGAAGTATCCTTTTTTAGGCTTTTCAAAACGGATATCCGTTTTGCTCCACTTTGAAAATATTACATTAATTAAAATACTTGTTGAAAATGGATATCCATTTTTCTTTTCAAAACGAATATTTTTTTTGCTTGCGAAATGGATATCCATTTTGAATACATAAAGGTGACGAAAAATAATTTTGGAAAACGGATATCTGTTATTAACAAATATTCGTTACTAACAAATATCCATTTTGGTTTGGTATTACCAAACCAAACTCAAATTTTACTTGCCCATACAAAAAGTCAACTTTTTTGTTTTGCAATTTTGGTGAAGTAAAAACGTGTTTTTTCTCATTGCCACTTTTTGGCCCCCCATGATCTTGCACATACCCTATCCCAATACACGTAAGGCAAGTATTCACCAAGGTTGTATTATCAGAATATCCAACAAGCACAAAAAACAAAAGTAATGATCAATGCCCCATTCCTTTCTCTCTAAATCATCTTGTAGACATCATCGAGAGATTATCATAATGGACCAACAAGATAAATCATAAGAAAAGATCAAATGAACAAACAATCAATGTTATTCATATCTCTTGCCAGAGGATGTTGTTTAGGATAATATCTAAAATGAGTGTCTATTGTAGGAAATATCTATCCATAAGGCATGCATTGGATGAGGATTGGTTGATAGTTTTTTGATAGGTTGTTGATATAAATGTTAACCGACATGTTTAACCATGATTAAGACTTGAGATTTTGTGTTGAAGGTTTTGTGTTTCATTTATTTTTTGTACATATTTCCATTTGTGTTGCCAAAGGTTGGAGGTGATCAATTTATTATGTGTGAAATTTTATTGCGGGTGAAAGCGATATGGGATAGGTGGTTTTTTTTTTGGAATATTTCAATGTTTTTGACATTTTGAAATATTTTGAGGATTTTTTTGGTATTTTGAAGTTATTTGAGTGTTTTGAGTTTTCAACATATTCGAGGTTGTTTTGGATTTTATGAAGATATTTGAGGTTGTTTTTGAGTATTTTAAATGTTTTCCAGTGTTTTAATTTTCAAATTTTCCAAATGTTTTGGGTTTTCCAAGGTTAGACCAAGAGAACAGGACCTAAAGGGGGATTGACCTATGCCTCAAGGGCTCATTGGATATGGCCTTTCCTTGGTACATGCACAAAGTAAATGTAGTTCGACTGCATACATTTTTATTTTTGATGTTTTTTAATCTTTTTTATGGAATTTTGACTTGATTTGGATGTTTTTGAAATTTTTGATATTCTTCAAATGTTTTTGGATTTTGAAAATGTTTTGAATGTTTTTGGGATTTTGAGGATGTTTTGGATGTTTTTTGGATTTTTAGGATGTTGCGAATGTTTTGAATTTTTTTGGATTTTGATGATTTTTTGAATGTTTTTGGGTTTTTGAAAATGTTTTGAATGTTTCTGGATTTTGATAATGTTTTGAAAGTTTTTAGATTTTTAAGAATAACATTAAGGGAATATACAAGAACCCGATCCATTGACCCAGGTATAGGAATATGCCCCTAGTCTGATGTGATAGTCTACCTTGATATAGGTAGGACAAGCTAACCTTAGGATAATCCCAAGTAGTGCTAATGGGGATAGATACTCGTTGAATACCAAGCTATGATACAGACGTTCATGGAGGAGAAATGAGAAGATAAATATATGGAAGATGGATGTAGTAGATGCAATGGATGGATGGATGATTTTAATATGAATGAAGGATAAGAAAAAGAGTCTATGATATATGGGAGATGGTGCTTATTTATGCAAGGCACCTATTTGCTAGGTTTTCACCAAGGTACTTTCCCAAAGTGCCACCAAAGTGGTTTTCACTAGAGGACATTTTTTCTCTTTACCATTTTGATCATTTTTCCATTTTTTTGGATTTTTCTTTTCGAATGTTTTTAAATTTTTGGATTTTAGAATACCCTTCATGGGCTAGGCATAAAATTTTTTGAGATGCATGTTGTTGATGGGATCCTACAAGGATTCTCCTTCAAGGGTGGCTAGTTGATAAGATCCTAAGCCATAGCTTGTTGTGACAATGAAAGGCCCTAACCAATTCAACTCAAATTTCCCCTTGCTTTCTTGATCTAGCATATTCTTCTGATTTTTCGTCATGACAAGATCTCCTACCTAAAAGCATCAACCTTTGATCATTTTGTTATAACTCCTTCTAAGTCTATTATGATAGACTTGTACGTGATTGAGTGCTTTAAGGTGACGTTCATCCAATAGTTCTAGTTCACTCAATCTGGATACTCTATATTATTCATTTGTGATGAGATGTTGCATGGAAACTCTTAGTGAAGGGAGCTCAACCTCAATAGGTATGATAGCTTCAGTTCCATAGACCAAGGAATAGGGTGTAGCACTTGCATTGTGTGGATGTTGGTTTGATAAGCCCATAGGGAAAGATTTAATTGTAGGTTCCAATCTCGGCCAACTTCATTGACTATCTTCTTTAGGATCTTAATGATGGTTTTATTATAAGCCTTAACTTTACCTTTTCCTTAGGTGTATTAAGGGGTGGAAAAGTGATGTTGGATATTGAATTGACGATATAGCTTGCAGACATCCTTTTTTTTAAAAGGTGTTATGTTATCTATCATAATGGTGTGTGGAACACCGTAACGACAAATGATGTAGTTTAGGATAAACTTGGATATCTACTTTCTACTATGTAGGTCATGGGTATGGCTTCGATCCACTTGGTAAAGTAGTATGTGGTTGTGATGATAAACTTATGACCATTGGAAGAGTTGGGAGTGATTTTACCTATGAGGTCAATTCCCCATAGTGAAAAATCCCAAGGTGTGGCAATGGGTATGAGCTCTTGAGTTGGTGCATGGATGAGGTCCCCATGCTATTGACACTATAAACATTTCTTCATAAATTAATTGGATTCCTAATCCATAGTGGGCCAATAGTATCTCATTCTCAAAAACTTCTTGGCCAAGGTTATGCCACTTGAGAGTGACCCGCTAATGCCTATGTGCACCTCTTTCAAAGCATACAAAGTTTTCTCTTGGTTAAGAAATCATAATAATGTTCCTTCAATAATTCTTCGGTAAAGGGTATTACCTAAAAGGAAAAATCAAGATGCTATTTCGATAAAGTTATTTCAAAAGCTCAAGGTAAGGTTGAATGGGAGGATACCATTATGAAGATAAGTGAGAATATCATGATACCACGAGGAATTGAAACCAATAATTTCACACACAAATTCAGATTTGGGTACCTCGAAAGCCAACATGAGAAGATGCTCAATGAGAAACTCGTATTTTGGTTTGTTGTACAACATATCTATCAAAGATCTAATGGTGTTCGTGGCATTTGTTGCTCGGTTGTTGATCCTGAGTATTTGCTCAAATGTGATATCAATGAAATAGTTCTTGAATCTATCAACCATTTTCTTATAGGGCTTCAGCTTCCCATCCTTACTCTGGCAATCATCATTGACCTGCTTCACGATTAGCTAAGAATCTCCATAAACTTTGAGTTCTTGGATCTGTCATTGGACTGTAATTCTTAACCCGTGATGAAGCCCTCATACTCATCTATGTTATTTATACATGAAAATGATAACTTGTATGAATTGGGGATGCAATCACCTTGTGGGGTGACAAATAAAATACTTGATCCAGACCCATGTTGTGTGTAGGAACTATCAAAATACAATTTCCATTGATCTATTAAAATAAGGGAAAACATTGATTCATCGGGAAATTCTGACACCAAAGGATTTTCCATGTAGATTGGGGATTCTGCTAGTTGATCTGCAATGAATTGTCCTTTGATAGCTTTCTATTCAACATACTCTATATCAAATTCAGTAAGGATCATCACCCACTTTTCCATGTGACTAGTGAGAGTGGCTTTTGATAACAATTACTTGACTGGATCAACCTTGGAGATGAGTTTAATCTCATGTGAGAGCATGTAGTGTCTCAACTTTTGGGAAGAAAACACCACTGCTAGAAAATATGTTTCAATGGATGTATAATTAAGTTCATATCCTACCAAGGTTCTATTGATATATTATATAACCCTATTTTCTTGTTTCATCATGTTGAGCTAAGAGAGCCCCTAGAGTTGTTTAAGTGGCTAAAATATAAAATATCAACAACTTCTCTGCTATTGGAAACATACATACAGTTAGTGATGCTAGATAATCCTTTAGCTACTAGAACGCTTTCTCATAATGTTGATCCAATTTGTAGGCCACACTCTTGTGAAGGAGATGGGTAAATAGGTGGCACTTATGTACCACTTGCATGATGAATCTTCTGATGGATTGAAGTTTTCCTTATAGGTTACAAATTTTCTTAAGGGTCTATAGTGGTTGCATATCTATGTTTTCCTTGACTTTGGCTAGGTCCACTTCCATTCCCCTTCATGACACAATGTATCATAAATTTTACTTGTAGTGACTCCAAAGACACACATCTTAGGGTTCAACCTTACCTAATACTTCTCAAGTCTATCAAAAAAAATTCTAGCACTTCCAGATGTTCATTCCTTGTTATTGATTTATCCAATATATCATCCACATAGTCTTCTAGGATCGTATGAATCATGTCATGAAATAATAAGGTCATCTCTCTTTGATAGGTCACTCTAGCATTCTTGAGACCAAAAGGCATCACATTCTAGCAGTAGTTTTCCCATAGACATGTGAACATTGTCTTATGATGATCATCCTTAGCTATCATTATTTTATTATACCTCAAGAATCCATCTGTGAGAGAAAGCATTTCATGGCCAGCTATTAGATCCACAATGATATCTATGTTGGGAGGTGGGAAGTCATCCTTGGGACATGCCTTATTTAAATCTCTAAATTTTGTGCATAACCTAATGCTCCCAATGGGTTTGGAAATGGGAACTAGGTTGGAAACCCACTCAAAATAATTGATTGGTTGTATGAACCCTACATCAAGAATTTTTTGTAACTCTACCTTGACCAACAATGTGATTTACGAATGCATTTTTCTTAATTTTTGTTTTGTTAGCTTTGCTTGTGGATGTACCGTGAGATTATGGATGACCAATGATGTGTCTAGACTTGGCATATCTACATATGAACACATAAATTTTATTTTTCGCTCCCTAAGGAAAGTTTCCAAGTTGTTTTATTCTTCATCATCTAGTGAAGAGGCATAGAATGTGACATGTGGTGATTCCTTTGTTCCCACAGTGACTAGATTTGATGCCTCCACAAGTATCACTGACTTCTCCTAATATGTTTCAATGCTAGGAAGATTGTATCCCTCATCCTTGGGTGCCTTAGAGAGGTTTTCACCATCAAATGCATCCTCTATTTTTACTTATTTTTTATTAGAGAGTGCCACTGTGTGATTTTCACTTAGAGATCGAGTATTGGTTCTCAAATTTTCAATTTTGTGATTGAGGGATTCAATCATATCACCATAGTATGCTTGTGTGTCCAGCTCAATGTCAAATCCTAATTTGTGATCTCCAAATGGTATGCAATCTCAAAGCCCTATAAACTTGGAGATAGCCTCATTATTTTCAAATGAATTGAGAATTGGTGGTCCTTGTTGTCCCAGTTGATGAGTTGAGGATATATAAGTCGCAGTTCAGTGTTTTGGTTAGAGAATGCAAAGGATGTTGTGGTGATCATGAAAATAGAGGCATCCTCAAATAATTATATGATTTCAAAGGGGAAGTCATCAATTTCTTTGTTATTTGATGTACTTAACCAAGAGGAAGATCAACTTCCTTAATTAAAGTACCCTTGCCAAGAAGGGTCACACTTTTGCTCAAGGTGTATCCAAGACCAAGATTATTTGGGTGTTTCTTAGGGACGATAGGTTCACACAAGCCATGTTGAATTAGACCAAGTTTTCCATCTTTGTGTATCACATGCCCTTCATTAGATAGAGACCTTTGTTATTATTATCCATGGGGAGATATTTTTTTCATTTTAATCTTGATATATCCATTCTGATGTGGTTTCTTCATCTATAACTTCCTTGATCAGATCTCCCCACTTTTTGATGGTGGTTGATGCTATCTTGATTGTATTAGTCACTTTTTTAATATGTTGAGGTTTACCATAAGCTCTAAGAGAAAGTGGGAGTTCTCCTACAAAAAAATATTCCTTCAAGTTGCAATCCCCACAACCATTTTCCTTGATGAGAACCTTGATCTCCAAGATATTTTACAGTGTTGACAACTTAGATTTAGACATGGATGCTAACATGGATAGGTCAACATAGGATGAGGGTATTGGAACTTTGTCATTCTTGGGTACCCATAGCACCTTGTAATACTTATCCTCCATACTTTTGTAATAATAAGAAGGCTTTGGATTACCATGAATGATTACTTATCTATTATCATATGGAGATTTGATACATTGGTGATATGTTGATGCTATCAATCAGCCAAGAAAGATGTTGTCAGGTAAATCAAGATCTAGGACTTGGCATGTATTTCTACAATGGCTAGTCCTACTTGTATAGGTATCTTTATTGTCCCCTCTAATTTTCATTCATTTTCATCATAGGCTCGAATGGTAACACCTTTTTATTTTTCAATTACATCTTCATAATAGACCAAGTTCTTTATTAGCTGAAGAGAATAGACATTTAGGCTTGCACCTCCATCTACCAAGACTCTTTTAACCTTTTTCTTGTGGAAATAGACCTCAAGATGTAATGCAAAATTATGAGATGATTGTGATGGCAGGTTATTTTCAGTAAATGTGAGTTGATGGGTGGATGTGATGTGTCCAACCATAGCTTGGAATTGCTCATTATTGATATCAGTGGGTATGGAAGATGATGAAAGAGCATTTTCTAGAATGTCCTTATGGGCTGGAGATATTTTCAATAACTCCAAGATGGAGATCTAAGTGGGGGTTTTCTTAATCTAATCTAGGAGACTATAATCTATGGGATTTGAACTTGATTAGTTTCTATATTGTGAAGGGGCTCCTTGAATGGTTAATTTCCCTCTTTGTGTGGTGACTCCATGATATAACCACACTAGGAGGGTCCTCAAGGAGAACAATTCGGACCATGTAGCAAGAGTAACACAATGAAAGCAACACAGAATATGGAGGAAAATGCATATTAAAAAATTCTCATTAACATAAATCTCAATTACATTCAGTCGGCAACATATGAGCTTATAGATTCAACTCACAGGCTAGATAAAATATACAACACTCTAACATGCGCCTATACGAGCCAAAGATATTACATATCAAAACCTTATATTCTTCTAGATCAAAATTTGTTATTCTAGCGGTCTATTACAAGATTTATATCATATCTACAATTCTGGAAACATCCGCGTCGGCCAAAGATCATTACCTTAACCAAGGAAAGAAAATGTAGCATGCGCATGAATAGGTCGGCCTCAATTTTGAATTACTCCATGAGCAAGTGCATAGAATGAAGTATGGACCTATAATGAAGGTAGGGAACACTCCCAAGAACATTTAAAACTACACCATTGAGATCTGCAAGTCACAGGGATGATCCACAAATGATCAAATTAACCGATAGGCTTGAAAACTATTCTGGTGCCGGTTCAAGAAATTGCCAAGAGATTCCATAAGCGATAACTTTCCAGAAAAATATCCAATCATGCTCAAATCTTGGAATAGGGAAAATGAACATGTAGATGATGTAATCCAAGATCCACAAGGTCTGGTGAGCAAAGATGACGAATCCACCAACATGCATTGAGAAAGGAAAAAACAAGAACAAAACTGAAAGAAAATATTTTCAGTTGATGCAAGATTGCCAAGAACCAAGGATGCTACTGCATTAGACATCTAGGGTTAATGAAAAGTGAGTCCCTCACTTTTTTGGGGAAAAATGGAAACCAAGATGGTTTACCTTAGCCTGAGAAATCCAAGAAGAATCCTCCACTAGTCTACCTTTCCATTTCACAAG
>VDFB02321686.1:0-101787 GCA_007258455.2 Sequoia sempervirens
AAATTATTGGACCTAATTGAGTATTTAATTTCCTAAAGTATGCATTCTATGGCCCATTTTTAACAATTACAGATAAATTGCAAGCAAGAAACAATTGCATTTACCTAAGACCTTGCCCCTGACACTCAAAAACCTGAAAAAATAGGGCGACACTCACGCCTTGGGTGTGAGTGTCCCCCTATTTTGGTGCCAATTTCAAATATGTCGATGTTAGCAATTTAATATTTTCAATTCAAGTGTCTAAAGTCGACCATCAAGATTTAATTTTTGGGAAATTGAATAAATGCCTATAAATACCTAGTTATTGCATCATTTGAAGATCAACTAGAAAGAGGTGAAAATTAAGAGCAATTACTATCATCAAGGTCATTCAAGAGAAAGTCAAGAGTATCATTTCAAAGCTTTATTGCAACAATTCAATATCCTAGCAGCATGCCAAATACTATGTGTGTTTATGTTATCATTGTTTTGTGAAGGCTAACACTCTTGTAGGTCTCCAAAGCAATTCAAGCATTCAAGCAATCAAGAAAAGAAAGATCCAATACCTTGAGGTGATGTGCATGACGTCAATCCTTCAAGGAAGCCATTGAAGGGTGGTGAGTTGCAGCACTTTTTGATTTCATCATTCCTTCATATCCATTATCATTTTTATCATTGACATTTCCATTATGGAAGTGGAAACACTTACATAGGGTTTGATTGAGGCAAGCCCCTAAATGGCCCAACATTTCCTCTCTTTGTGAATGTGAAAATCTCAAGTTTGAAGAGGATTGAAAGAATCTTGAAGATAATTTATTCATTGATGTATTTGAAGACCTACATCTTTTCAACCCATAGAAACTCAATTATAGGAATATCCGACAGTGTTCCAACATATTTACAGGCAGGAATTTGAAGCTTAGATCCAACATCAGAGGACTACAAAAATATATCTAAAAAAGAATTATAAGGAAACTCACACCTTGGGCATCCGTGTCCTCAAACTTTTGCCTCAACTTTGAATCACAGGTGCAAAGTGTCCTAATCTACTCATTTCTATTGTCTGAATTTGTTTATGAATTTTTGTGTCTTTTGTATTTCATCAAAATAGTAAATTACACTAGTTAGATACTTGCATTTCATCATTAGGACATTTCTAGATTTTGTTAAGGGTTGGTTGACTCACCTATCATGTTGTAAGTCAATCACATACATTATTCAAATCCATCAAACCCTCATTCCACCTTTATATTCCATTCCAAATCAATCAATATCCCCCCATACATCACATCCATACATTTTACAAAAATATTTGGGAAAGATGTCAAACCCTAAGGTGAAAACTCAAAGGTTTCCCATTTCCCTATGTTTCAAACCTAAAGATACCATATGGGGGCCATCTATCATTATTTCTAAGTTTCCTCATGTCAAACTTTAAGGAAAAATATTTTTTGGAAGATTATGTTATGAACCCTCATTCTAAGAAATATATTGGGTATTAGTTAGTATTGCAGACATTCAATTTATCCTGATTGATATCATGCACTCAATCTTGATTCACTAACATCAATTCTTCCTAAATCACTTCTTTACTAACCGATTAATTAAATAATCCTTATTTAATTAATTCATCATATTTCCTTAGTCAAATAAATCAATTGTATTTGATTGAATCTCGTCATCTTCTTTTAATTAAATAAATCATTTTATTTAATTAATCCTAATATTCCTCTTTGATTAAATAAATCATTTTATTTAATTAAATCCTAGAGTCACCTCTCTTAATTAAATAAATCATATTTATTTGATTAATCTAATGTTCTTCATTTAATTGAATAAATCAAACTTTAGTTAATTAAATTACTAATGTTCATTATTCCTCTCATTTGATTTAAATAAATCTAAAAATCTAAATCAAATGTCATATCAACTAAATTTTATCTAAGTTAATTAAATCCTAATTAACTCCTAACTCTAATCCTCAAATCCTCTAGCTTTTGCAACTTGCACATATAAATCAATTTATTTGATTTATTAATTCTTCTATTTCCATCCAAAAATGACATCTCTTTGGAATATTCCATCAATTTGAAATCTCCCTCCCAAAAGGGCTTGTCCTCCAACAAGGCATTTAAGTCTCTTACATGTCCTTTTTCTTGAGCCAACTTGGAATTAACTCTTCTTACATCCCCTCTTGTGCAATTCATGTCTTCAAATTCAAACTTCACCTATATGCATTAACTTGCACATTGTTCAAAATGTGCTCCACCTCTCTTCAATAGCATGTTGACAAGTGGCACAATACCATTGGTCTATCTTTAATCCCACATTCTTCCTATTTCTCATTTCTCCATCCTTCTTTCCTATAAATAAAGGACTTCTCTATTGATTTGGGATCCACAACTTTATGGAAGATTACTATCTACATATTTTAAGCAAGTTCATCCATACTTCCATCCAATTTCTCATAGTTTTCATTAATCTTAGCTAGGTTATTGACAATTTTCATCAAGGAGCACACAATCTTCATCAAGTTCATCAAGGAATTGGGAAAGGGCTATTTTCCAAATCCAAGTAGCACCAATTCCCCCATGGGATGTTGGTTTGAATGTTTTGAATAAGGTTTCAATAATCTTTCATTTGATATTCAATATTTGTTTTCTTGTTCATTTCATTTGAATGAATTGCATGGGGAATTCTTGTTTTAGATTTATTTATTAACTAACATTGGTTTGTTTGATTATGTTGGAGCAGGTCTAGACCAAGCATTCACAAGTATTATATTGGGTAGATATTATTTATAAGACACATATGGTAAGGTAGAACAAAGTTATTTACCCCACATGCATGGGATGTTAGAAGTATTTTTCAAGACTCTTTATATTGTAATGGCTTCCCCTGTGTAAATAATCTTGAATATTGTAATTGAAGTTTATGCTTTGTTGAGAGGATTTCCCCCTTGAGGCATCACTCCTTTGAAATGGTGTATACCAAGTAAATAAAACAAATAAGATAAGTAAAATCATCTCAACCAAACAAATGTCAAAGTCAACAATGATATCTCCACCCAACAAGTGGGTTGAAATAAATGATATAATATTAAAAGATCTCTTACAAGGCCATGTGAAGATTACATGATTAACCAAAATGGAGTAAGAATTATTCTACTTCAAAAATATATAAAATATTATTAAAATTATATAAATTCACTCAAGTAGATAAGGAAGCCACTTTGGTCCACTAGAAGCTAGCAAGGAATTATGGGATTCTCTAAACATCTCTCAATTCAATAGAATATTAAAACTAATATTTAAGATAATAAGAAAAACAATAAAATGAATTGTAGTCACCTAAATTTTCCCAACCCTAACCACACTAAACTTTACCCTATCCCAAACATTAATTAAAAAAAAATTATTTAATTAATTCATTTGTTATCCAATTGTTCACCTTTAATTGAATAAGTTTATATTCATTTAATTAAATTCAACATTTTAGTCATTTCCCACAAGAATTGAATATATACAAATCATTTATTTAATTCCCCCTTTCCACCTCAATTCTAATTAGTTAGTTAAAATGAAATAATTAACTAAGCTAATCCCTTGCACATACCTAAGTTTTATTAATTTAATTAATAACACCCTAGATCCCACTTACCCTAAAAAGCTACAACTAAATCTTGACCATCTATTTGATCAATAAAATCCTCACGCTCCATTTATCCCATGTGACTCACACATGTATGATAATTCACGTGTCTTCATCTCCCTTCCACATTTGAGAGGATCCACATGTCTCCTTTTCGCTTTTCAAGGTTCTCTCACACATGTGTGAGAGGACACTTTTCCAAGATTTTCTTCCTAAGGTATCCCCACACATGTGTGAGAGGATACTTTTCCTTGGTCCCTCTTCCCCATACATCCTTTCACACATGTGTATTAGGACTATTCCTCCATCATTAGATTTGGACAAGCCAATTCTAACCTTTAATCCTTCCTTAATGCTCCACTCTCCCAAGTGCACCAATCCAATGATGTCACTTGGAAATCCTTCATTAATCCAAATCTCTCATGAATCCTCCATAATTAATCTCTAAATCAAATCTTAACTATCTATTCTACATCTTCAACATTTATTAATCTAACCCCCTCCAAGATAAAATAAATAACACTCTCCATTTCAAATTTATGTTACAGTTTTGAGAAGCATCCACATTCCACCATCAAAATATAAACACAAAGAGCACATCAAGAGGATCCTTGTATGCCATTGAAGGATTCTCAATATTATTGGGTGCAAATTCATTCTCTTCTTTCTCAACCTAAGGTATGATGGAGAACAAGGTATATGATTCATTTCATTTCATTTGTGTCTTTTTCCCCCCTCATTCTCTATCATATACATTTTGGCACATCCAGTGGGACCCCATGTCCTAGAATGTAACATCCCTTTAATTTTTTGTGTTTTCACATTGTAGGATTTGGTTTGGCATCTCCAACCTATCTTTCATAAATTTCATTCACAAAAAATTACCTATGTGACTTTTATGTTACCTCTACTAGAAAATTGGTGCCTTTGTGCTAAAGTTGTGCCTTGTTAGTTCAATGCCTCTATAGCATAAAGTATCACCTTTTATTTAAGCTCATCAATCAGTTGGTTTCGTCACATAATATTTGTTTTGATCATTTTTAATAAAAAAATTTAGGCCTCTAATTTAATTTTTTTGTAGGGGGTATCATCATAATGGTTTACCTATCATCCAAACCTTCTTTTATGGCCCCATAACCTTCATTTTTGTAGGTTTTCATCAAGTTTGTTGGTCCTAATAAGATTTTTATGCCTCCACAACATATAATATCACCTCTACAAACAAGTTTCTATTGCATCATTTTCACCACTTTCTACACCTTTTACTCTCTATTTTTTGATAGATACTAATCATTTAAGGTTTCCTAATATCCACACATCATTCCAAAAATATATTTTGAAGGTTTGAATTTATTTTTTGTAGTTGCATGTCTATTTTCTAGGCCTAGTCATGGTTTTATGACTTTGCATCATAAAGTTGTGCCTCTACACACAAAACTTCAAATTTTATTTTGACTGTATTTTAAAACCTTTTACTCTCTATTTTTTGATATATATTTATCATTTAAGGTGTCTTAATGTCCATATAATCATTCCCCAAGCCATTTTTTAGACCTAATCATGGTTTGACACCCTTGCATCATAAGGTGGCACCTCGATAGTCCAATTCCTCTACATCATAAAGTTGTGCCTTTGTAGTTTAGTGCCTCTATAATATAAATTAGTTTCTTTATATTTAAATTCATCTACACCCTATTTTAGTGCTTCTACTTCCATAATGAATTTTAATCATTTTATTTGGATTTGAATCTTGCTTCAAATTCCTCTACTAAACATTTTCTTGCCATTCCTTGTGATTAAACATCATCTTTAAACTACTAATTCTTTGTTTGTAGAATTTTTTTATTGAAGGATACATCTTTTATCAATAATATCAGCACACTTAATTTATCAAGGGGAAATTAGCTTGTATAATGTTCTTCTGAGGCTTACTTAAGTGTATGATCTCCCCTTGCAACCTTGGGTGATCTTAGAGATCGAAATCTTAAGTCAGTCTCTTATCCAGTTATTGTTTTATCCTAGGGAATCCAACATGTGTATGTTCTCCCCTTGCACTTCATGCAATCTTGGGTGACTAAATTCACTTGGATCATTCCTTTTGAGGGGTCCTACCTAAGGATTTTATCACCTTGATGGATGAACCCAACTCTAACATTGTGATAGAGTATAAATAGTAGAGGTTGAATCAAAAGAAACACCTCTTCAAAGTGAAACCTTTTCATTTAGACTAAGCTCTCAAGTTCTTTGTACCTTAGGGAAGTGAAGGTGGAGAGTGGGTTACCCTTTCCTCTTGGTTGTTTAGAATTTTTCTCTTTAATCTACATGGAATATGTCTTTACATATTCTTATGATATATAAAGAAAAAACCATACAACCTTATTTAAACCTACTCTAAGACCATAAACTAACTCATTTTGTGGTGCATTAGATATTGGTTAGACTTGAGAAGTTACCCACATCATACTTTCAAGTTGGGGAGATAGAGCTTACTTTTGGAAAGGCTTTAGCCTCTAAGGTAACAAATGCATAGGTGGTCCATGACCTTGAATTTTCTAGTTATCCATCAATTGATAGATATTATTTTGAACAAAATGGATACTGAGAGGGGGGGTGAATCAGTATCTTCAAAAACTTAAACTCTTTCAGAACTTAAAACCTTTAGCACACTTCAAACTTCTTAGCCAAACTAGAAATAGATCAGAAAAAATGAAAGATATAGAAATTTAATCCCTTATCAAGTTCAAAAACCCTTAATCATATCAACAACAATGAAAGATAAAATAACACACATGCACAAGATGACAATAGATTTATGTGGAAAATCCAATGAGGGAAAAACCACAGTGAGAGTTAACTCATAATATATGAAGCTCACTGCTTACAAAATAAGGCTCAATGCCAAAAGACTTAAAAACTAAGGTACACAACCTTAGGGAAAGATACAAGGACTTGATGAGATTCACTATCTTAGATTAGGATACATGAAGTTTATAGAAATTATAATATTTTTCAACACAACACTCTACTGACTGGGGCGTTAAAGCACATCTGATCTTTCTTCCACAAAATTTCACACTTCTTTTGTGAGATATTCAATTAAATTCCACCCACTCACTCTCCACACTTGCAACTCATTTTGTCTTACATTTATATCCTCCACAACTTCACAAAACATCAATTAGGTCAGCCAAAAGAAAGATAAGCAATGATTTCAACAAGTCAGCCACAAAAACATAGTATAGTCCTATCTAGGGGATAGAGAGAACCAAAGACAACCTTATTATGTCTTCCAATGTGATCCCAAATAATTCAGATGTTGGCGCACATCAACCCGAGTCAGCAACAAGGAAATGTGTAGATGAAACATGAAGCACATAACCATTTGGCCCAAAAACATAATTCCAATTGGATTCACACAATGCGGTTCTAACCAAGATAGGTCAAGACCCAGATACATCTTAGCAAAATTTATATGCTGGTGAAAACCTTCAAGCACATAGCACAAGAAAGAGAACAATCCCTATCAGTTAGATAACCATAAATTTCCTAAAAGGACAACTCAAACACAATACAACACCAAAAGAGATCAACCAATAATATACAAATCACAAAAATATGTGCCTTGAACATACAAAAATACTTTCAAACACTTCTTTCATACTGTCATGCCACCAACAACCACCACAGATAAAAAAAAATAGAATACTTCATATCAGAAGTATAGAATGTATAAACATGAGATATAACATTAATAGAACAACTTACATACCACTTCAACATGTGAAATTTGAATTGAGACACTGCACAAACATTGAGAACACATTCACCAATCCCTAAGAGCAGAGACATCAATGTGGAGAAATGTGGAGCATTTTTTGGACCAGTCGAGATAACCAACAACACTACTAACCTTTTGCAATTAACAAAAATCTCCTTGAAAACAATAGTGACCTGAAAATATAGGAGTGTAACATCCACATAATACAAACTTTAAATCCCAAACTGCAAGATTATATCTCCAACATTGAAGGAATGTGGACCATTCTCCCAAACAATCTTCACAACACCATCCTATAACAAAAACTTCTTATCCACTTGTGGAGGCTAGAACAAGCTTGCATCAACACATAGTTATTTAGGAGCAATATTAGAGATCATAAAACATGATATACGCCATCAACAACATCTCTAAACCATCAACATTACTTCTAATCATCTTAATGCTTCTAATCCTCATCTTAATATATCATTATGAAATCAACACTACTGACAACAACCATACTCAATACATCATTACTTGACATCAACCAAGGAATGACATCCAATTATGAACATCAACAACACATCATTATACATCAATGATAGCTCAAACTGAATGTTGTCAACAATGACAATTAATGCAAAAATATTCCCAAGTGTTGACAACCATGACAACAAAACAACCGCTATAACAACCTCACCAAGGCATCAATGACAACCAATGCCAAACATGCAACACTCTTAGGTGTTGACATCAATGAAACCTATTTCCAACATAGTATATTTATGGGTCCACAACATTTGACACACCCACTTCACTAAAGTCGGGTTGTTCTTGTGCTTGGAGTTTTTTCTTGTCAAAACTCATGCAATATCCCCTATTCAATACATTTTTTTTTTGGTGTGTTTTCAAGTTGTACCTTTTAAGAACAAACCAATTTATTTTCCTCCAACTGCATAAAGTCAAATAATTTCTCCATCCAAAAATCAAACCTTTCCTTCTTCCAACCCCATCCAAAATTGAATTCTAATCTTCTTAATCCAACCCCAAATATTTTCTAATCCTCAAATCCCTCATCTTAATCCTAATCTTCTTCATCATCTTCATAATCCAATCCATAATATAAGCCTTCATCCCTAATATAATCCAAATCCTCCAATCCTCCCAATCCAACCCCTAATTCACAGTCCTTAATCATCATCTTATAATCCTCATTAATTGCATCTCCTAATTCTAGTCTCTACCATGATTTCAATAATCAAATCTATCTCATTCTTATCTACAATCTAATCATTCAATCTAACCATTAATTCAAATCCATCAATAAAAATCTCCTCATCCAAAATATAATTTTTAATCCACTCTCATCAATATAATTCTAATCATCCATTATCCTAATATCATTTTCTCCATCAAACCTTTCCTCAATCCCTAATCAAATCCAAAATTAAACCTTTATAAAAATTTAAAAAAACTCCAATATTGTAACTCATATACAATCATAAGTTTGAACCCATTTACCCTAGTTTCTCTCATAAAAATCCAACCTCATCCAAATTAAATCAATCACACCTCATAATTCTTCTCATGAAAGTCCTAATAAAACTTGTTGTGCCTTTGCACTCATGCCCATTTTTTCTCTTGGAAAAATGGGTACCCCCCCTCTTTTTCGCATTGTGTGTCTTTGTTTTCCTTTCTTTCTTTCCTTTTTTATTTTATTTCCTCCCTTCCCCTTTTTCTTTTCCTTCTTCTTTCTTTGTTTTTAGGTTGGCTATGTCATATTTTCAAGGAAGGGTATACATTCCTTGTTGGGCCCAAACCCCAACCTTTTCTTTGGTGTCATTACTTGTTTGTCCCTCTTCCTTTCAGGTATCGAGCATTGAGTTTTTTCTTTATTACATATCAAATTCAAACATTTTTCAACATCGCCTCTTCTTCTGTGCATGTCACATCAATTTTCTTCGCATGTACTCACTATTTAATTCAAATTCAATGAACTATAGCCATAATTGAATTCATTAATCCCTGAATTACATACGCCATTAATGTGAGTTTTGAGAATGGTTATCAAGGTTAACCACAAATCATTTCTTTATCATTTACTTTGTGATTTGCATTGGAGGAGCTCTGCAACTTCTCCCCTTTTTTTGGCCGCCATTATTGTTGTAATTCACCTACGTTAGTGTGATCATTTATGTGTGGAGGTATTCAGCTAGCTTGTGCTTGCTTCATCACATGTGCGTGGTCGCTCATGCCACATTTGTCGTTGAGGGTTTTGTGTTTGACGTTCATGGTGTTCTTTCGCTTGTTCTTTTTCCTCGGTCGCCTTCCTATTTTACCAAGTTAGTTGAATTTCTACCTTCCTTTTGGTCATTTTACTCGCTTCTTGGTTTGATAAGCATGGGTGTGGCTTGAGATTTTTTGTTTCTTTCTTTTCCTTGTTTTCCATTTCTTCAAAAAAATTTCTCTCAGTCCATTCTCTCTCACTATTCTAGGTTAGTGAATTTATACCATTTCATTTAAAATCTCTTATTTGCTTACCAGCCTAGTGTAGGATTGTGGGGGTTTTGTTTTCTATTTGTTTTTTTGTTTCCCTTTTGTTTGCTTGTTTTCTTTTGTTTTGTTTTCTTGGTTAGACTTTGGGCATTCCTCTGTGTGTTTCTCTATTTTTCATTTTTTCTTTTTTATTCTTGACCTTTTGGGTTTTGTCACCCCATTGAATTGATTTTCCTTTTGGCATGTCTTTTGATGTCATTTTTGATGTCATTATCAAATGTTAAACCTTGGGTTTCTCGAGGGTTGCTTCCATTTTGTGCCTTTTCACTTTCACAACTGATATCATTCAGGCATCGGATGTCATGAATCCCCCTTACATAATGTATGGAAACATTTGAATAGGTAAGGAGTATCTTTGATTCTTTGATTCATGGTAAAAAATTTAGTCTCAGTTTGGCATTGGCATCGAGATACATAGTTTCCAGATTATGTCATCATCTCATCTATTGTTGGTTCACAGATTCCAGGGTTGTTCCAATTTGTGAGTTTTCCAGTGTTCTATGGCATCGAGTTTGCTATCACATTATTTTTATTCCGCATTTGGTTTCAGTTGTAGATAGAAGTATCTTTCCTTGCTTGTCAGATTGTGGTTCCAGTGATACTCCACAGTGTTCTTCCAGTGCTTCTTTTCAGCAGTCATCTCATTGTAGGGGGTTTTGTCCCACTGGGTTTTCCTCCTCTACCTCATTATTGCATTTGTACTTGGTTACCTAATCAGGCCTTGTTGCTGGGACCCATTCATGATTTTTTGCATTCATCTTTGTTTTTAGGTGCATGCTTTTTTAGTCTCCCTAAGTTGCACTTATGGGGGGGTGTTAGTGTAATTAATATTTAATTACACTTGCATAACTTTACTTAGGTAATTATTTAATTCCTAGGTTAATTAGTTGTCATCCTTATCTTATTGAGATATCTTGTTGTTCAAGATAAGATTAGGGTTATGCATCTTTTCTTTTATAAAGAAAATCATATCTTGTAATTAAGAATTCCTGAATAATAATATTTTGCACATCTTTTTGCAATATCTCTGCTTTTTTGTTTCTCTTTTGTGGAAGGTGATTTTCTAGTTTGCATTTCAGATCTTGGTTTCTAACATCTCTTACCACTTTCTTATAGAGGTGGAAGTGGTAAACGGTATCCCTGATCTCCGATCCCCAAAAAAACATTGAACATTTAACTAAGGATTTTCAAGCTTCCAAAATAGCCTTTTAGACATCGAATCTTTGACTTCCCTAGGTTTCAATTTGATTTGTACCTTAGACATTTTCAAAAGGTCAAAACATGTTTTGGGCCTCAAGTGTCACAAGTTTCCCTTACATCATAGTTGAAAACATATGCAAAGGGTAAGATGAAACTTCTCCATCCGATCCTCGATCCTTCCTTTATAACTTAGTGAAAACGTGATAATTACTTATGGATTTTGATAGTTAGAGGTGCTTTGTTGTTAAACAGGTGAAAGAAAAATGAGAGGGGGGTTGACTCAGTTGTCACACAAATTCAAATTCAAAACTTCAACACTTATCAATCCCACAACCACATTATTTTGTTATTAAGTATGAACATGAAACACGAATAATAGAAAGTAAAATCAACACAATGAACACCAGATTTTTACATAGAAAACCCAATGAGGAAAAAACCATGGTGAGGATTAACTCACAATATAAAGAGATAGAAAAACCGATTACAAAGGCTCACTGCCTATAGAAAGGACTCACTATCCAATAGGGAGGCTCACTACCTACTGATACAAAAGAGAACAAAAGATCCACCACAAAAATTAAACACACATTCGCAACCTTGATTAGGAGATTGTAGAAACCTTTATCTCATTGTCTTCAGGAATCTAACATAATGAAGTACTGTTGCCTCAACTCAACTTTACAAACACTTCTACTTTTGACTTGTGGCTTACTTCATCACTTTGCATCTGCCTTCAATTCTTCACAATTTGACTTTCATTTATACCATTTTCAACCTTAGAAACTTTCTCCAAGGTCAGCCACATATGCTTCATTTTATAAATTCAAATTAGGTCGGAAACTCAAAATTCCCGCGGTGGAAAGGAATGAGAGTGGACCACTAAAAAATTTATCCAAGATCAAAAATAATATCTCAGATCTACCACACATTTCCTTAATTAAATTTTATTCTCCAAATGAAGTGTAAACACCAGGTCGGCCAAACCTAATGAAAACACAAAAGGTCATTGATGCACATGCTTCCTAACAAGAAGATAGCACGTGGATGATGAAAAATACTTCATTATGCATGAGAACACATCTTAGGTTTCTTCAAATACATTTGTAGTAAGTGCAACAATCTTCAAACACCAAACTACTTCCATTAGTCCATCCGGACTGCACAAACACATACAACAATTTTGAAACATGACTTATGGATCACCAAACCTCACACATCTTTTCCAGAACCAAGAAAACACCACTATGAGACTCATTCAAAATCCGCAAGCTCTGAAGTAGAATAGTGGAGGACTGTGGAGTAGAAACATTTCTCCTAGTCACAAAAAGACCAACTCTACCAGAATAGTTCACACATCAGTGAACATAACTTTCACATCCCATCAAGTTAGAAGCTACAACTCAGGAGATATCACCACTAGATCACCATTAGAAAGCCTTCAGATCTACACAAGCATAGGATCAACATAGGAGAAATGAAGAGCACATACCGGAGCACATTCTTAACTTTGGCTTCTTTTCTTTATTAATTTTCTCAAAAGAACTTGGAAACTCATAAATTTAGCACATCTGCAACATCATAAAGATAGCTCCATGTACTCACAACATCTCAATAGCATCTCAACTATACATGTACAATCTACAACATACTAAACTATGTTGACATCAATGACAACATTAATGACAACACCACCAATCTTGCTCATACTTGCAACAATCTCCCCCTTTGTCATTGATGGCAACACATGATGTGAAAAACCATCAAAGACAACCTCATACATAATATTTTAGGAGAACACCTTTTCTTCCTTTGCTACTATATTTCACCTGAATTTCTCTCCCCCTTTGACATCAATGGAAAAGATCAAACATTCTGATCACCCCCCCTTAGAAGTGCACCCATTCAACTCATACTGCAACAATGAAAAGTTTTCTACTCTCCCTGTGGAGTAGACCCATTCAGCAGTCCAGATAAATGAAGAATCTGTGAATTCACTAGAATGATGCACCTTCATGTGCACCTAGTTTGGAGGGCCAAGGACCCACAACCTCTCCCTAAGATACTCAAAAGTATCCTTCAGAAGATCCTTAGTAAATATATTTGTAATTTGTTCCTTTGTTGTCATGTACTCCAATCTAACTTCATTCTCCAACACCTTTTCTCTCAAGAAATGATATTTGATAGATATGTGTTTTTTTCTTGAATGCATAACCAGATTCTTTGAAATTTTTATAGCACTTGTGTTGTCGTAGAAAATGGGAATAGGCTCATCACATATTACTCCAACATCTTTCAGAGTTTGCTTCATCCAAAAAACTTGTGTGCAGCAAGATGTTGCAGCGATATATTCTACTTCTACAATGGATAAAGAAACTAAGTCTTGCTTCTTAATCAACCATGAAACCAATCTTCCACCAAGAAAGAAAGCACCACCACTGGTACTCTTTTGGTCATCTACACATCCAGCCCAATCTGCATCGGTATAAGCACTCAAGGTGAAATCAATACCCTTAGGATACCATAGGCTATAATTGATGTACCTTTAAGATATCTAAATATCCTCTTTACAATTGTAACATGTGCCTCTTTAGGATCTACTTGAAATCTAGAAACTAGACATATTGCATGCATAATATCCAGTCTAGTAGCAGTAAGATACAACAGTCCGCTAATCATAGATCTATATGTGCTCTGATCAGTTTTAGCAGATTCATCATCTTTGCTTAGCTTACATCTGGTTACCATAGGAGTACTAACCAGTTTGGAATCATCCATTCCAAACTTCTTCAACAACTCTTTCACATACTTAGATTGTGAAATGAATATCCCTTTGTCAGTTTGATTCACTTAAATACCAAGAAATAAATTCAACTCACCAATCATGGATATTTCAAATTATTTTTGCATTTCTTCTACAAATCTCTTACACATTCCTTCATTTCACCAAATATGATGTCATCAACATATACAACTACTATCAACATTTTTTTACCTTGCACTTTGAAGTAAAGATTGTCATCAGTACAACCATTTTTGATTCCTTTCTTTATTAGGTATCTATCCTGTTGTGCAGTTTTTGCACACACGCCCCACTTGGAGTGGGGACCCCATTTTTTGGTGTCTTTGACCTTTGATTTTATTGGATTTATCATTTTAGGGTCTTGATATGTTGGTCTTGCTGGTTTTGCCCTTGCTTTGAGGCCGGAATTGATTGAAATTGAGTTTTGGGCCAAATCCGGGTTTTCATCTAGATCCGGGATTTTTCGCCTCTGGCGGATTTTTCCGGCCCTGGCTCCTTGTCCGTCTCTGGCAGGATTCTCCGATTCCGGGTTTTTGCCTGACTTCGGGATTTTTCGGTCCTATCGGATTTTCCCGGATTCTGTCAAAGTCCCGATCCTCCTAATTTTCCCAGTTTCTGCATTTCCGCGGGATCCGTGACTCCGCGCATTCTGGGATTCTCCGAACTTCCGCTTGGGGCTCGGGTTTCCGGACTTGTCAGAAGGGTCTTATCGCGCATTAATGGCTGAGGTACCTTGGTTCAGACGGGTATAAGGGTGAATTTAGGGCATTTTCTGATTCATTCCAACTTCATTGCTCCCTGGATTTGCTCTGGCGATTTAAAACTTTCATTTGAACTTTGAGGATTGGTCTTGGTCTGTTTGCGCGAGGATTGCTTGAGCGTGCTGCCGACATCTCTTTGCTTGAACGTGTTTTCTGCTCGATTTCCTGAGCTCGATTTCTGCCCGTTTGATCCATGGTATGTATTCGTTGCCCTTCCGTTTGCTTGCATGGTGATTTGAGGTTTTCTTGTACTGGGCATTGTTGAATTTGGGGTCGGCCCTTGTCTTGGTTTTGGGTTTCGTATTTATTCAGTCGGGTTGATCCGTTTTTTTTATTGAGGCCCATCTCTCGTGCCCTATGAGTTCTGTTTGTCCGTTTGCATATTTACACGTTAGACGGAATTCTGGGTCATATTGCTTGTTTGTTTTGGGCGCGGGATGTGTTACCATGCGAATTTAGGGTTTCCTTGGTGTTTCGGTTAGCGCGATGATTTGATCTTGTGTTTGAATGACTTTCGCCCCATTTCGTGTTGGCTTCCCCGTCCCGTGAGGATTAGAGGGCTTCTGGGTAAATCTTGAACCGATATTTTTTAACCCTGAAAGCTTGCTCTGGTTTTAATGGTGGATATGTGGTTATTCGGTTTAGGGCATCATCGTTTTAGCGTGAGGATCCTTCCTTTGAGCGCTTTTGAGAGTTGGAATCCTTTGCATATTTGAGTCCGGTGATTGTCGTCGGTTTTTGGATCATTTGAGCTCAGGTATTGAAATCTTGTGGTCGCTCCAGTTTTGGTGCACGATTTGCCATTTTTCGGGTTTCCGAGGCTGTCGCGAAATTTCCTGGCTCCCGGATTTTCCCGGTTTCCTTTTATTCCGCGGACAGGGTTAATTTCCGGTACATTTTATACTGTCCGTGAAAGTCCGTCCCATCCGGATTTTTCTGGATTTCCTGTCCGATGGCGTTCTTGTGTATATTTCGATGATAGGATTGATGGAATGATTGTTTATGCTTATTTCTTGTTGCCAATGAGTAAATTTAATGATTATCCTTTGATTTTCTGAGCGGATCAATGATTTATGTGACTAATAGTGCTTTGGCAGCAGGAATCCGTCTGGGTCGGATTTCTCCAAAATTCTGCCCCGACGGTATTTTCCCGGTTTACATGATTTCCCGGATTATTTGATTTCTCCGGATCTCGAAAGATTGGCAATTAGCAATGAATTTCAGTGGATTTTTACGATGTGTGCTAACCTTTTGGATTGACATGAACTCAATAATTGCATTCTAATGACAATTTTGGATGTGCAGGCTGAATCAAGCAAAGCTACTGCTGGGAAGTCCAAAGGTGGTGCTGGGGCATCTTCAGTTTCTGAGACAGAAAGGTTAAGATTAGACATGAAAAGTCAGGTTCCAGAGAGTAAGATATCCTCTGTGTGGGCAGATGTATCTGACACCAACGTCGGCGCATGGCGGTATGAAGAGTTTAAGCAGAGAACAGCTGAGAAGGACTCGTCACCCTTGAGGCAAGGAATGATGAATTCAGGGTTGGTGCATGTGGCGGGGTTCCCTCCAGCAGTCCAGTGCTACGAGCTGATTTTGGAGTGTGCTAGACAGTACGCTTTTGACACACAGATGGTAGTTAGCACTGAGGGATGAGTGTTGGCAAACTTCAGTCCAGCCTCCATTGCCCGGGCCTTCAGCATGCCGGATCTCCCCTCGGTCTGTGCCTTAAACATTGACACTGCTCGCACATATTATGAGAATGAGCCAGTTAAAGCTCAACAGCTTATCAACTCATGGCTTGAGAAGCCCAAGTCTCACCACTCCAAATTGCCCAAACAGTTGCACAGGGTGAAGTTCAGGCCGGATATCTATGACGCCATCACACTGTTGAGCAGGGTGGCCGGACTTAAAACTGCCGGGGTATTGGAAAATTGGATGGTCCATGTGATCACCAAGATAGGCCAAGGAACGAATTATCACTGGGCCGGTCTAATCAGTGCAGAAATAGATAAGCAACTGAGGAATGTTTTGGAGGGAAAGAAGTTTACCATGTCCTCTTACATCGTGTATATACTGGCCATCTCCTACCCCTACAAGGGACTGACTCAGGCGGGAACCATTGGACAGGATATTATCTATGAAGTCTATCCAGAATTGCACCTCGGACACGGGATTATAGGAGGGCCAATGATGCCTTCACCATGCACATTACCCGGACCCTTCAGAATGCGGAGCACATCAGATTGTCCGATGGGGCCAAAGGATTGATTAAGAATTACGGGGCCTGGTTCATTCAGTTCCCCACCTTCACTTATCTCCAGATCGATGGATGCCCCGTTGCTCCCTACAGATTGCCCAGGTATCCCACTGACCACATTGTGCTGCTAGAGGTCGTGAGACAAATTTGTGAGTTTGATGCAGTGGTCAAGAGGGAGAAACATAAAACTGGTTTTGGAGGTGACTTTCCCCTTGGGATTGGCGTGGGGGAGGATGTGCCCTTCCATCCAATCAGCCCACACTGCAGGTGAGGAATTGGCCGCCTATGGATTCTCTTTCCATTCAAAGAGAATGAATTTTGACATCACCGGGGAGGCACAGAAAAGGGCTACCCGGGAATACAGGCACAAAGAGGATTTGGAAGATTACTGGGTCAACATCAAGGATGACCTTGATGCGAGGAAGAAGAGGTATTCCCGGCTGCCTGTAGAGGTCATTAGACAGTACAATGTGAAGTTGATTCCGGACCAGCTAGAAGATAATGGAAAACTGGTCCAGGACCACGTTTATGAGCCCATCAAGGACAGGTCATTTGCAGATCTAGGGTTTAGTATTTAGAAATAAATCAGTTTAGTTGGATAAATGGTGTATGTGATTTCCTATTTGGAATTTTGGTAGCTATCTCTGGTCTATACTCCCAGTAACTATCTGATTGTAGTAGGCTGGTGAAGTCAACCTGGACCGTATATTCAAATGTGCTTAAGTTCGGTTGTAGATGCAAGTCTATGATTTGAAAATCTGTATTCCTCAGAAGATTGCACTGTTCTTGTAAGATTGCCTTGTGGGTCGAACAGGAATTGGTTTTTGAGATAGGTCCATTCCAGATATTTGTCATTTGCATTACTTGTCCCTGCAATAGTTTAGATTTTGTTACTTCCTTGCATCCCTATCTTTTGCTGTTTCTTTATTATTTGGTTAGATTTAGGGTTTTAAGATCATCATATTGTCAGATCTGATAAATTGGAAAGATACAGTTTGCTTGTAGTAAGGTCCGATTGTGATTACCAGCAATTTCACATTTCATCTGAGTTGTTTTATGCATTGTTATGACCTAACACCCGAGAGACCTTGGGGTGATTTTCATTAATTCATTGTTGAAGATTACCTTTCAAGAGAGATAGGATATCGTATTCTGTCTGAGTTGTTGCTGTGTAGAAAACACCATCAACAGATTGGCGCTAGAAGGAGGGCCTGAATGAGCACACTGGATCGTTTCTTGAATTCCATCTCTCCAGAGAGATTTAGGAGAAATACCAGATCCACCACCAGAGACGAAGATTTAGAGGAACTTCAATTTCCCAATAGGTCAAGAAGGACCAGAGGGAGAGGAGAATCATCATCGCCCGCTCCATCACCAACATCATCCACATCCTCATATAGGGGAGTATCATCATTACCTATCCCTTCACCAACATCATCCATATCTTCACATCCTGAGGTTGAAGCCATACCCGTTCCTGAAGAGGTTCCCCTTCAACAGCCTCAGCCTGTCATTAACCAACCACAACCTCCACCCCCGCTCTTACCAATGGCTTTCCTTGCCAATAATCCATCACCTTTGTCCTTCGGTGCTTATAATGTAATGCCTAAAAATCCTGAGCATTTCTGCTCGAAATTCCATGTGAATGACCTGAACAGAACTGCAGAAGAACACATAAGGATTTTCCAAACTTGCCTTAAAGACAGAGGAATTGTCCATGAAGATGTTGCTTGTAGGTTGTTCCCTTATTCCCTGGGTGAAGAAGCCTTTTATTGGTATAATCATCTCCCTGCCGGCTCAATTCAGAACTAGAATGACCTAGAAAAGACCTTTTTGCAAAAGTTTCGAATACCCATCAGTGCTAATGAGCTGTACCTGCAATTTATCAAAGTCAAGAGAGAGGTTAATGAACCCATAGCCAGTTTCAATAATAGATTCCATCGTACATTCACCAGATTACAAGACCCATATGTCCTGGATGATGGTACTACCCTGTGAGTATATTACGAAGCTTTGGATAGTCTAACGGCAACCTTTCTGAAATGGAGACCTAACCCTCCAAGTACCTTGATGGATGCTTATACGGAGGCTGTCAAGCTTAGCACAGACTTGAGACAACACTTGACTGGGCCATTGCCTTCTTTAGGACCAGTTGCACATCCCAACCAGATTCAGGCAGTAAATCAGGCTCTCACCAATCATACCCCTATTCTGAATCCGGTTCCCCAGTTATCGATGGTGCCACACCCTGGTCATCCTATGAACCAGATTTCCCCTATGGCGAACTTCCCTCAACAACAAGTTAATCAGCCTGTGTACCAGTCACAGTCAAATAGCTTCCCTGCTTATCTGCAGAACTCTGAAGTGTTACATCAGTCTTTGGGATCTGCCCCAGTGCCTGTCCCACCTCTGAGTAATCCAAACCAGCCTCCCTACCAAGACCCGAATAAGGAAAGGATTGACGAAATGGCTGAACAAATAAAGAAGCTAAATCTGGAGGTAACTTACTTGAGGAACCAGAATAGCCAATTACAAGCTGCTCAAAGGGGAATGCAATCTAATCAGAACAGAGAGTTCCCACAAGGGCAGAATTTCGATAGGGGACAACGCAACGACAAAGGATTCTACAATGACAGGGGGTATAACCAGGATAGAGGTTTCAATAATGATAGGAGGAAAAATTTTGATAGAGGCCAAGGAAGTGGGTCACGATTTGACAAAAGGCCATCTTAGGGACAGAACAGAACTTGGAATACAGGGCCTAATAATGGAGGAGTTCCTACTCCATTGGATCAGCCCGCCAATCAGATTGTTAATCAATCTGCGAACCAGCCAGTTAGCTAGGATAAACCTCCCACTGGTGTGTATCTCGCAGAAGCAGCCCTGTCAGGATGGTGCAGGCTCCACAAAACGAGTCAGCATTCAGAACTGGAATGTCCCGAGTTCCAGACTGCGGCTTCCATCTTTCAGTATGAGGTAGAAAACAACGTGAGTGGGTAGGAGATTGTTCCTTCCAGCTCGTATGATTCTCCTGTGCTGGTATTGAACCATGCTCCTTTTCCCGCTAGTAACGAAAATGCACCGGAAGAACCTGATTCCCAGAAAGATGAAACAGATCAGATTTGTAATGGAGATGAAGTAGCTCAGCTGTTTAACGAAGGGGAGATGAATGACAATGGCCCCTTGGATCAGGAGGAAGCCTATGTTGAAGAAGTACAGATGTTCCAGAGACAGGGACTGAGGGATATGCCTCACAGGCGTCCACCACCTGGAGGGCCTTTCACTACCTCCATTCCTCCCAACAACTTCAGTACTCCTCCAGATCCTAATGCGAGTAACAATCCGTCTTATCCACAGGTCTCCAAGCAATACCTTTTGAAAGATAGACAAGTTCAAGCAGAACCACAGAAGGAAAGACCTATTCAAGTAAGTAAGGATAAGGTAGAGGAACCATCTAAGGAGGCCTCCATTGACATGAGTGAAGAACAGATGGCTTCGTATGTCGCAGAGGAATTCAAGAAATTAAAGGTAAACCTTTCTGCTTTTGAATTGTTGAGGTTTCCTACAATTAGGAAAGCCGTCTTAGGTACTTATGACGCAAGTTCAAAGATATTGGATAAGCCTTCTGGTGAGCATGACAACTAGACTTCCAGTTTTCAGCCTGTGAACACACAAAGTCAGACATAGAATAAGACCAATCCACCCCCTGGAGATAGAGGAAAAGAAAAGGACAGAACTCAAGTGGCTCACATGGATACTCAGCCCACTTTGTTTCAAGGAAAAATGGAGACTCCTCCATTTCTGATTTCTGTCAGAATCTTTGGTAAGAACCTCCACAATTGTCTGTTGGATTCTGGTGCTTCCACTAATGTGATGCCCCTTGGAGTTTGTAGGGCTCTGGGAATTACACCTGCTGACTCCCAGAAGAAGGTTACTCAGTTGGACAGGACCAAAGTAAGTGTGGTAGGGGAGCTGAACATGATTCATATGCAGATAGCTTCTGATCCTAGGATCCAACAGGTTATTAACATTCAGGTAGCTGACATTCCTGATGCGTACGGTTTAATTTTAGGAAGAGATTTCACCAAGGCCCTGAATGGGTATGTGTCCACTGATCACTCTCACATGTGGCTTCCCTGGAAGGGAGTGCCTAATCAGATAAGGATTGAGAGGGAGCCCAGAATGAAGTATATGATAATAGAATACCAAAAGACTTCAACCGAGGTTCTCATATCGGAAACTGGAATGGGAAATTACTTGCTATCGACCTCATATGAAGAATCAGATGTGGAAGAGGTACTAATGTTGCATACAATGTCAGTAGATGCCGAAACGGGATCCAGTCTTGTTGAAGTCCTGACAAAATCAGTTGAGGAAGAAGAGGAACCTGAGGATAGACAGATTAGCTTACTGGACAATTTTCAGAATTTCATTAAGCAATGTGTGGAAAATCAAACTCACTTGGGAAGGAAGACAAGCTTTAAGGAGTTACTCTTGCCGAATTGGTGTAGAGTTCACAATGCTTCTCATTCAGAGTTGGAGTGCTGCTTGTGCCAGACAGCAGTGGAAGAAGTACAAAAGAGCATGAATTCATCTCAGGTGGCTAGCACAGATGAGCAGAATCTGTAAGCAAAGTGTGAAAATCAGGAACCTGCTGTAGCTGTGAAAGCCTCTAATACTGATAAGCCAAAAGACAAAATGAAGAAGACCACCACTGCGGAATACTGGACTCTCAAGTTTGATGGATCTAAGTCCAAGCAAGGGGCTGGAGCTGGATTTGAGTTAATCAGTCCGAAGGGTAAGAGTTTCTTCGCAGCCCATAGGCTCCAATTTCATTGCACAAATAATGTGGCTGAATATGAAGCTTTAATTCATGGACTCCTTATGGCACTCAAGAAAAAGGTTAAGGTCTTGCAAGTATTTGGTGACTCAGAATTAGTGGTCAAACAAGTAAGAAAGCAGTATGCCTGTCACGACAGGAGGCTGACCAACTATAGGCATAGGGTGTGGGACCTCATCGAGGGATTTGACGCTTTTAATATCCAATTGATCCCAAGGAAAAAGAATCAAACTGCTGATTCTCTAGCTCAAGCGGCCAGTACTTTGCAGCCCCTGTCCCTATCAGGATTGAAGAAGTTTACCGTTGAATTAACTCCTGTCCCATCAGTCCCTGACAACGTGACTAATTTTCAGGTGTTTGAGGATGATAAACATATCCTTGACTTTATCACGAACACGGATGTTTTTGCTTCACAGATCATTGATGAAACAGAACCTCAAGAAGCAGAATTGGACCTAGAAGGTGTGCTGAACTTGAAGTCCAATACTATTCCAAGGGGAATGGTACAGCTGGAGAGGATTTTTGATATGGACAAAATCAGAGACCAGGAACAGGAATCTAAGAAAGAGTCTATCAGTGGGCAGTGTGACACTCACAATGTGGGCACTGAAGATGATGTGAAGAATGTTTTCATTGGTAAGGTTTGTACTCCTGAAGAAAGATAGGGAATAATCAGAGCCCTATACGACTTTCCAGACATAGTGGTCTGGGGTTATGAAGACTTGAAGACGTATGATACATCCATCATAACTCACACTATACCTCTCAAGCCAGGTGCTAAGCCTTTTAGACAGAGGCAGAGACCTATCAATGCACTGCTAGAGCCCCTCATACAGAAGGAAGTTCAGAAATTGCTGTCTGCCAGGATTATATTCCCTGTCAGGCATTCAACATGGGTGGCAAATCTGGTTCCAGTAAGAAAGAAGAACGGTGAAATTAGGCTCTGTGTTGACTTCATAAATCTGAACAGGTCATTTGAAAAGGATAATTATCCAGTTCCCTCTTTGGATGAAGTGTTACAAGTGGTTAATGGATCACAGATGATGTCCTTTCTGGACAGCTATTCAGGATATAATCAGGTGATGGTCCAGTATGAGGACAGACATAAGACCGCTTTTACAACCAAGTGAGGAACCTTCGCCTACAGAAGGATGTCATTTGGGCTTATTAATGCAGGAGCCACATTCCAACGAGCTATGGATATCGCTTTCAAGGACATCATAGGAAAGTGCATTATCATTTACATGGATGATCTGACTGTTTTCTCCAAAAACAGAGGGGATCACATCTCAGACCTGCGTAAGGTGTTCCAGAAGTGCAGAGAATTCAGCATCTCTTTGAATCCCAAGAAGTGTATTTTCGGGGTTACAGAAGGCAAATTGTTAGGACATGTGATATCAGAGAAGGGAATCACCATAGACCCAGAGAAAGTGGAAGCCATCCTAAAAATTCAGCCACCTGCCAGCAAGAAAGAGATGAAATCTTTCTTTGGTAAGATTAATTTTGTCAGAAATTCATCACTGGGTTTGCTGAGATTGTCAAACCACTAAATGCCATGTTAAAACAAGATGCCAAGGTCGAGTGGACCACAGAAGCGAAGGAGTCCTTTGCAGAGATTAAAAGAGCTATTGCTGATGCTCCAGTATTGGTCAGTCCAGATTATAGTAAACCGTTCTATATCTATTCCTTTGCTTCAGACCACTCATGTGCTGGAATGCTGACACAAAAGTCTGATGAGGGGAATGAGCATCCCATCACTTTCATGAGCACGCCATTGAAGGATGCTGAGCTGAAATACCCATGTGTAGAGAAGCAAGCATATGCCCTTGTCCGAGCAGTAAAGAAATTCAGGCACTATATCCTCAGAAACAAGGTGTTTGCAATTGTTCCTGATTCTACAGTTAAGTTATTGCTGATGCAGAATGAATTAGGGGAGCATAGAGCTAAATGGGTGACCATGCTTCAGGAGTACGACATCGAGATCCAACCCATGAAGCTGGTAAGAGGACAGGGACTCACCTAGACCATGGCAGAGATAAGCCCTGAGTTGTCTGTATGTAACTATGACGTTGAAGAAGTTTCTCCAGATGGCTGGTATGATGATATAGTTTATTATTTGTTGAATCAACGAGCTCCTGGTCACCTAAATGCAGTACAGAGGTGAGCCTTGAGATTGAAAAGTGATGGTTTCATGCTGAAAGGGGCCATCCTATACAAGAAGAATCACGAAGGTATTTACTTGAGGTGCCTTGGAAAACAGGAAGCTGAAAGAGTAATAAATGAGTTTCATGAGAAATATGGCACTAGTCACAGTTCTGCCATTGCTACTGCAAACCAGATTTTGAGGGCAGGATACTACTGGCCTACACTATTCAAGGATGTTATCATCATGTCCGGACCTGTCACATTTGTCAGACTGCAGCGACACGGGAAAGGTGTGCAGCAATTCTGCTCCAGTCTGTGATTGAGGTAAAACCTTTTGCTCAATGGGGTATGGATTTCATCGGCCCCATCAATCCACCATCTTCTGCTGGACACAGGTATATCCTTACCATAACTGATTACTTTACAAGGTGGACTGAAGCATTTGCTTGTAGGCAGTGTACATCAGAAGTAGTAATTGATTCCTTAGAATCTGCCATTCTCAATCGGTTTGGATGTCCTGTGGCTGTTGTGTGTGATAATGGCCCTGCCTTTGCATCTTTGAAATTCTCAAACTGGGCTTTTGATCATGGCATTGTTGTCAAGTTTGCATCTAATTATTATCCCCAGGGGAATGGTCTAGCTGAATCTTCCAATAAGAACCTGTTGACTGTCATCCGAAAACTGTTAGAAAGGAACCCAAAGGACTGGCATACCCAGCTTCGGTTTGCTCTTTGGGCAGATCGTACTCGGGTTAAGACCTCCATTGGTACCTCTCCTTATCATTTAGTGTACGGTCTGGAACCAGTTTTCCCTATCCAACTCAAAATCCCGACTCTATAGTTTATCAACTAGTTCTATGATGAGGGGGATAGAAGGGAAGCAAGATTAGCTGAACTATTGCATCTTGAGGAAAAACAGGATAATGCCCTTGAAAAGTTCGCCAAACACCAGGGGGTAGTCAAGCGATGGTTCGACAGGAGAGCTAAAGTTAAGGCTTTCAGGATTTCTGACCTTGTCCTGTATTGGGATAAGCCACATGATCAGAAAGGGAGCCATGGAAAATTTGGTAAACTGTGGCTTGGTCCTTACCAGATTGCCAAAATTCTGGGAGATAATATCTTCTGCTTGAGGACTCTCACGGGAGAGGACATACCACTGCCTGTTAATGGGCAGTATCTTAAAAATTATTTTCAGTCTTGAGCTGTTCTCAGCTCTTTGCCCTGTAAATAGTTAGTTAGGTTGCTTTCTTTGTTTGTTTTGCTTGTTTGGTTAGGGTAGGTTTCCCTTTCTGCTTTGCTGGTTTTGTTTGGTTAGGGTAGGTGTGCTTTGGTTTGTTTGTTTTGCTTTGCGTTGCTCTTTCTTTTGGTCTAATCTCCTTTTGGGATTGTGGGTGCATCTGTATGATAATGGTGGCATTGCAGGTCCGATGTTCCTGATATTTCCCTTACAAACTTTGATCATTTTTCCAGAATGTTATGGTATGGATTCTGTTGCCTATGTCATTTGTCCTTGAGGTAAGTTTCCGAAGGTCTGGTCCGTCTGAACAGGAATATGCATTGGGGTTCTCATACCTTTATTTCTGATCTGTATTTAAGCATTCCTGAAGTTGATTAAAAGGTCCTTACAAGGTCTGTCTTGATAGTAGTGAAAAATCGTTGCTTTTCTTTTGGTCTAATCTCCTTTTGGGATTGTGGGTGCATCTGTATGATAATGGTGGCATTGCAGGTCCGATGTTCCTGATATTTCCCTTACAAACTTTGATCATTTTTCCAGAATGTTATGGTATGGATTCTGTTGCCTATGTCATTTGTCCTTGAGGTAAGGCGAAGGTTTTCTGGTCCGTCTGAACAGGAATATATTGGGGTCTCATACCTTTAATCTTTAAGCATTCCTGAAGTTGTAAAAGGTCCTTACAAGGTCTGGATAGGTGAAAAATATTTTTCTGCTCTAGTGCCACTGTGGTTCTCAGCCCTGAGTGTGGACTTCACTGTTCACAGGTTGAACAAGTTGAGTAAAAAAAGGAAATATCAAAAGAAAAGAAAAAGAAACAAAATATACTGAAAATCCTGAGGTTTGAATTCAACTCATCAGGGGGATCTGAATATCTCTACCGGGGCTATAGATGCCTGGCTGGCAGTAGAGCTATGTTCAGGAGGATCACAGCGATAACCTCGTCGGGGCTATGGATGCCTGACTGGCAGCGAGGCTCTATCCAGGTTACTTTTAGGGTCAGAATCTTCACGTAGCCTGTTCATACCAAGTCTGGTTCCTTTGCAGCAGAGGGTGGGTAATATATGCATGTGCACACACTTAGACCCTGGTATAGGAATGTCTGTACGGCTGGGAGTTTCTTTGCTTTAACTTAGGGTGGTGGCTAGGTATTTGAGTTGAAACCATAGGTTCTGGGTTCTTGATTCCAGTTTGTCATCGAAATGCTCAGGAGCATTTCCCCAGCAGAGTCGCCATTTGTTGTGCAGTTTTTGCACACACGCCCCACTTGGAGCGGGGACCCCCTTTTTTGGTGTCTTTGACCTTTGATTTTATTGGATTTATCATTTTAGGGTCTTGATATGTTGGTCTTGCTGGTTTTGCCCTTGCTTTGAGGTCGGAATTGATTGAAATTGAGTTTTGGGTCAAATCCGGGTTTTCATCTAGATCCGGGATTTTCCACCTCTAGCGGATTTTTTCGGCCCTGGCTCCTTGTCCGTCTCTGGCAGGATTCTCCGATTCAGGGTTTTTGCCTGACTTCGGGATTTTTCGGTCCTATCGGATTTTTTCGGATTCCGTCAAAGTCCCGATCCTCCTGATTTTCCCGGTTTCTGCATTTCCGCGGGATCCGTGACTCCGCGCATTCTGGGATTCTCCGAACTTCCGCTTGGGGCTCGGGTTTCCGGACTTGTCAGAAGGGTCTTATCGCGCATTAATGGCTGAGGTACCTTGGTTCAGACGGGTATAAGGGCGAATTTAGGGCATTTTCTGATTCATTCCAACTTCATTGCTCCCTGGATTTGCTCTGGCGATTTAAAACTTTCATTTGAACTTTGAGGATTGGTCTTGGTCTGTTTGCGCGAGGATTGCTTGAGCGTGCTGCCGACATCTCTTTGCTTGAACGTGTTTGCCGCTCGATTTCCTGAGCTCGATTTCTGCCCGTTTGATCCATGGTATGTATTCGTTGCCCTTCCGTTTGCTTGCATGGTGATTTGAGGTTTTCTTGTACTGGGCATTGTTGAATTTGGGGTCGGCCCTTGTCTTGGTTTTGGGTTTCGTATTTATTCAGTCGAGTTGATCCATTTTTTTTATTGAGGCCCATCTCTCGTGCCCTATGAGTTCCGTTTGTCCGTTTGCATATTTACACGTTAGACGGAATTCTGGGTCATATTGCTTGTTTGTTTTGGGCGCGGGATGTGTTACCATGCGAATTTAGGGTTTCCTTGGTGTTTCGGTTAGCGCGATGATTTGATCTTGTGTTTGAATGACTTTCGCCCCATTTCGTGTTGGCTTCCCTGTCCCGTGAGGATTAGAGGGCTTCTGGGTAAATCTTGAACCAATATTTTTTAACCCTGAAAGCTTGCTCTGGTTTTAATGGCGGATATGTGGTTATTCGGTTTAGGGCATCATCGTTTTAGCGCGAGGATCCTTCCTTTGAGCGCTTTTGAGAGTTGGAATCCTTTGCATATTCGAGTCTGGTGATTGTCGTTGGTTTTTGGATCATTTGAGCTCAGGTATTGAAATCTTGTGGTCGCTCCAGTTTTGGTGCACGATTTGCCGTTTTTCGGGTTTCCGAGGCTGTCGCGGAATTTCCTGGCTCCCGGATTTTTCCGGTTTCCTTTTATTCCGCAGACAGGTTAATTTCTGGTACATTTTATGCTGTCCGCGAAAGTCCGTCCCATCCGGATTTTTCTGGATTTCCTGTCCGATGGTGTTCTTGTGTATATTTCGATGATAGGATTGATGGAATGATTGTTTATGCTTATTTCTTGTTGCCAATGAGTAAATTTAATGATTATCCTTTGATTTTCTGAGCGGATCAATGATTTATGTGACTAATAGTGCTTTGGCAGCAGGAATCCGTCTGAGTCGGATTTCTCCGAAATTCTGCCCCGACGGTATTTTCCCGGTTTACATGATTTCCCAGATTATTTGATTTCTCTGGATCTCGAAAGATTGGCAATTAGCAATGAA
This sequence comes from Sequoia sempervirens, assembly GCA_007258455.2. Taxonomy (NCBI): domain Eukaryota; kingdom Viridiplantae; phylum Streptophyta; class Pinopsida; order Cupressales; family Cupressaceae; genus Sequoia; species Sequoia sempervirens. The sequence goes on from VDFB02321686.1 coordinate 28,135, forward strand.
TTTCAGTGGATTTTTATGATGTGTGCTAACCTTTTGGATTGACATGAACTCAATAATTGCATTCTAATGACAATTTTGGATGTGCAGGCTGAATCAAGCAAAGCTACTGCTGGGAAGTCCAAAGGTGGTGCTGGGGCATCTTCAGTTTCTGAGACAGAAAGGTTAAGATTAGACATGAAAAGTCAGGTTCCAGAGAGTAAGATATCCTCTGTGTGGGCAGATGTATCTGACACCAACGTTAGCGCATGGTGGTATGAAGAGTTTAAGCAGAGAACAGCTAAGAAGGAATCGTCACCCTTGAGGCAAGGAATGATGAATTCAGGGTTGGTGCATGTGGCGGGGTTCCCTCCAGCAGTCCAGTGCTACGAGCTGATTTTGGAGTGTGCTAGACAGTACGCTTTTGACACACAGATGGTAGTTAGCACTGAGGGACGAGTGTTGGCAAACTTCAGTCCAGCCTCCATTGCCCGGGCCTTCAGCATGCCGGATCTCCCCTCGGTCTGTGCCTTAAACATTGACACTGCTCGCACATATTATGAGAATGAGCCAGTTAAAGCTCAACAGCTTATCAACTCATGGCTTGAGAAGCCCAAGTCTCACCACTCCAAATTGCCCAAACAGTTGCACAGGGTGAAGTTCAGGCCGGATATCTATGACGCCATCACACTGTTGAGCAGGGTGGCCGGACTTAAAACTGCCGGGGTATTGGAAAATTGGATGGTCCATGTGATCACCAAGATAGGCCAAGGAACGAATTATCACTGGGCCGGTCTAATCAGTGCAGAAATAGATAAGCAACTGAGGAATGTTTTGGAGGGAAAGAAGTTTACCATGTCCTCTTACATCGTGTATATACTGGCCATCTCCTACCCCTACAAGGGACTGACTCAGGCGGGAACCATTGGACAGGATATTATCTATGAAGTCTATCCGGAATTGCACCTCGGACATGGGGATTATAGGAGGGCCAATGATGCCTTCACCATGCACATTACCCGGACCCTTCAGAATGCGGAGCACATCAGATTGTCCGATGGGGCCAAAGGATTGATTAAGAATTACGGGGCCTGGTTCATTCAGTTCCCCACCTTCACTTATCTCTGGATCGATGGATGCCCCGTTGCTCCCTACAGATTGCCCAGGTATCCCACTGACCACATTGTGCTGCTAGAGGTCGTGAGACAAATTTGTGAGTTTGATGCAGTGGTCAAGAGGGAGAAACATAAAACTGGTTTTGGAGGTGACTTTCCCCTTGGGATTGGCGTGGGGGAGGTGTGCCCTTCCATCCAATCAGCCCACACTGCAGGTGAGGAATTGGCCGCCTATGGATTCTCTTTCCATTCAAAGAGAATGAATTTTGACATCACCGGGGAGGCACAGAAAAGGGCTACCCGGGAATACAGGCACAAAGAGGATTTGGAAGATTACTGGGTCAACATCAAGGATGACCTTGATGCGAGGAAGAAGAGGTATTCCCGGCTGCCTGTAGAGGTCATTAGACAGTACAATGTGAAGTTGATTCCGGACCAGCTGGAAGATAATGGAAAACTGGTCCAGGACCACGTTTATGAGCCCATCAAGGACAGGTCAGTTGCAGATATTGATTGGAATGAGCCTGAGGTGACAGAGTTGGAAGATTTGATGGCTCCCGTGCTAAGATTTACTTTGTCTTGGATAAAGCATGAAGTCTGGGTGTTAGAGAATGCCAAGGTACCTTGTACCTTCGATTTGATGGGGAATCTCAACCCCATGTCCACTTCTGAAGAATCCGGGGAAGAGGACCCCAAAGGGAAAACAACCAAAGCCTCCCCCTTCAAAATTAAAGCCAGAGGTCCTAAAGGGACAGAACCGGCAACAAAAAGGAAACCAATTGGTAAACGCAGGTGGAAGACTTTGACCATCAGCAAGTCCTCGGACGAGGAGGAAGCAGAAAAGGCTGAAGAGGAGGATGCTCCTCCACCACCCAAGAAAGCTAGAACTACAAGGGTTGCTAAGAAGAAAGGCCAAACTACTTCGGAGGATGAACCTCCAGTTGTGGATGTGGAAAGCTCCGGGGGCGAGAAGACCAAAGTATACACCAGAAAATCCAGAACTCTTTCCCCAAAGGATGCCGCACAGCCAAAGGATTCCTCCCCAGTATTGCCAGCCACTGAACAGGACAAACCTGTCTCACCTCCACAGAGTATATCAGAACCGGAGAATCCGGGTGGACATGAAATCAGCGGAGAGGAAGAATCTTTCAAAGAGGGAACATTATTCAGTGAGGCTGCCGAGCTCGATGTGGAAACAGAGGAAAGGCACACTTCTCCCTTGGTGCAATACGAGGACTCTCCGGAGAGTGAGAAAGGCGCGGATTGCCAGAGCCGGAGGAAAGCCTGCCTATTCGGACTTCATCACCAGTGTTTCCAGAGTTGGGAATTGAGGAGGCTGTTCAGAGCAAGAAGACTCCCGAGAAGGAAGAGGATGACAAGGCCACAGCCGAGGATGAGCCTGAGGTGACAGCTGAGGAAGAGGAGAAAGTCACAGAGGACCCGGGGAAAACTGACACAGAAGGAATCCGGACGGCCCCATAGCCCCGACTGGTTAGAAAAGGAAATAGCAAAGAAGAAACAGGTGATAGTAGAGGATACTCCTCTTGACTGGGATGCAATGTTATCTCAGATCGGTAAGGGGAAGAAGAAGAAGGCTGCCAGGGTAATTTCCCGGGTAGAGAGGGATGAAGTGCACAACCGTGTAGTTCACATCGCCACCCCTGCTGCAGATAAAACAAGAGATGAGGTAACAGGCCAGGATTACAGTGTCCAAACCATTAACCTTGGGCCGGCCTCCCTAGAGCAAGACATTGAGGAATTCGAGGGGTCAAGTGCTGTAATTGTGGATAGATTGAAGAAGGAGACCCAGACAAAGCGAGAACTGAAAAGAGAAAATGAAAGGCTGAGGAAGAGTTTAGAAGAGGTCATGAAGCCTCTACAATCCCTCCATCCGTCCTCCTCCTCTACTCCCAGATTTCTGCCGAAGGAAACAATTTCTGGCATAGAGAAGATGAAGGCCTCCACACAAGCTGCCACTGACTGGTTGATGAGTGTTCAGGCACAAGGAGATGAAGCTATTAAGGAAATCCTGTCTGTTGGCAAGGATGCAGTCCGAGGTAAAGAGCTGATAGAAAGCATCCTTTCTCAGGATAAGAATGATGTCGACCTCCTGCTGCAGAAGACAAAGATTATTCTTGGGCATGGCAAGGAACAATTGGGCAAGGATGGAATTCTTCCCTCCGCTAGATTGGATGAACCATGGGAATGGTTCGAGGCATTGCAAATCAGGCAGGGAGGCCTGAAAAAGATACAGAAACGAAGAAAAACCATTGATGCCGACCTTACTGCAATCTATGATGGTTGCATTGCATTTTTTGAAGTGATGACAGGGAGGAATAAGATAGCTCCTAAGTACCTGAGTTTAGATCAATTGAAGGAATGGTGGCATGAGGTTTATGCCCCGGATTCTGATGAGGTTGTCACTGGCCATATGCTTGATGATGCAGCTACATACTTGGCAGTGATAGATAGGTACCTGGCCAGCAAGGAGGAATGGAAGAAAACCATTGGGCGATCCAATGAAGGAATTGATTCAATTAAATGTCGGCTCAAAGTTTTGCCATCGCCACCCGTTGCTGAGCTGGAGGGAGTTTTCTCGAAGGTCCAAGGGTCACCAGCGCGGAGGAAAGACAAAGGAAGCAGCGGTTAATGTTTATCTCGAGATTTGTGCTTCCCTATTATCATAGGGCATGCATTGGACCGGACTTCCTTGGGGACTGTGCCTTGGCCGACTTGGATGATGGCATTAAATGTGTGCCTTAGTTTGTTTCCTTGGCCGACCTGTTCTGGCGGTTTTATTTATTTTGTAAAATGTTTGGCTGGGCCGACATGTTTTGAGGGGAATTTTGGTATAAGTTGGCATTTTTGCCTCATTGTAAGGGTTCAGTTCAGAAATTTGTGGTAGACATTAGCAAGACTGTAATAGAGATTAGCAGGAGCAATAGTTAGAGTATTTTAGAATTTCTTGAAGCAAATACCATATTCAGAACAGTTGAATTGTTGCAGCATTTGGTGATTAATACAATTGAAGGCATTGTGGTTATTCCTGGTGAAATCCTTTGTGTTATCTCATCTTGCATGGTTCTTTTGTTCTATCTATTACATTGCTTGAAGATCTAGGGTTTAGTATTCAGAAATAAATCAGTTTAGTTGGATAAATGGTGTATGTGATTTCCTATTTGGAATGTTGGTAGCTATCTCTGGTCTATACTCCCAGTAACTATCTGATTGTAGTAGGCTGGTGAAGTCAACCTGGACCGTATATTCAAATGTGCTTAAGTTCGGTTGTAGATGCAAGTCTATGATTTGAAAATCTGTATTCCTCAGAAGATTGCACTGTTCTTGTAAGATTGCCTTGTGGGTCGAACAGGAATTGGTTTTTGAGATAGGTCCATTCCAGATATTTTTCATTTGCATTACTTGTCCCTGCAATAGTTTAGATTTTGTTACTTCCTTGCATCCCTATCTTTTGCTGTTTCTTTATTATTTGGTTAGATTTAGGGTTTTAAGATCATCATATTGTCAGATCTGATAAATTGGAAAGATACAGTTTGCTTGTAGTAAGGTCCGATTGTGATTACCAGCAATTTCACATTTCATCTGAGTTGTTTTATGCATTGTTATGACCTAACACCCGAGAGACCTTGGGGTGATTTTCATTAATTCATTGTTGAAGATTACCTTTCAAGAGAGATAGGATATCGTATTCTGTCTGAGTTGTTGCTGTGCAGAAAACACCATCAACATATCCAATCTTGCATACCAAGCTCTGGGAGCTTGCTTCAGTCCATACAACACCTTCTTCAACTTACAAACCATGTCTGGTTTGTCAAATAATTGAAATCCTTCAGGTTGTTCCATGTATACTTCTTCCTCTAATTCACCATTCAAAAATGCTGACTTGACATCCATCTGATACACTTTGAAATCCTTGTGGGCAGATAATGCCAAGAACATTCTAATAGCTTCCATTCTAGCCACAGGGGAAAAATTTTCTTCAAATTTTATGCCTTCAACTTGTGAGTATCCTTTGCATACAAGTCTTGCCTTATTCCTTATAACTTCACCATTTTCATTCAGCTTATTTTGGAACACCCATTTTGAACCAATTACATTCTTATTCATAGGTCTAGGGACTAATTCCCATGTCTGATTCTTTTCTATCTATTACAACTCTTCTTTCATAGCTCTCATCCAACTCTCATCTTCACATGCTTCACTTACTAACTTAGGTTCAATTTTAGAAAGTAAACACAGATTTACCTCAGCTACTACTTTGCTTCTTATCTTCACACCTTCACTCTTATCTCCAATTATATATTCCTTTAGATGATTCTTCTACACATACTTAGGATTCTTAATAGCAGGTTTCAGTTCATTCTCTTCTTCTTCTTCGGTCTGTGCTTCTTCTTATTTTTCCTCATTATTTTTGAGGTACTTTTCCACAGATAGGATCATCAGGTTCAACTTCACTTATCCCAATAGTTCTATGCATCTATTCATCAACTTTCACATTAGCACTCTTAACAATCTTTCTCAATCTTTTATTGAAGCATCTATATGCTTTTCTAGTAGTAGAGTACCCAAGAAAAATTCCTTCATCACATCTAGCATCAAAATTTCCAATATTTTCATCATCTCTTTTAATGTAACATCTGCTTCTAAATACCTTGAAGTACTTCACAATAGGAGTCTTACCAGTCCATAACTCAAAAGGAGTCTTTGTATTGTTGCCTCTGATCTAAACTCTATTAAGAACATAAACAACAATGTGTATTTCCTCTTTCCAGTACACATGCATTTCATTTGATTCTTTCATCATGGTTGTTGCAGCTTCCTGTACTGTCTAGCTTTTCCTTTCAACTAACTCATTTTGTTGAGGGGTTCTTAGAGCAAAAAATTGTCTTTTTATGCCATGTTGTTCACATAATGTATTAAATTCACTAGAAGTGAATTCACCTCCTTTGTCAGATCTCAAACATTTGATTTTCAAACTCACTTCATTTTCCACTCTTGCTTTGAACACTTTAAATCTATCTAGAGCTTGAGTCTTATCTCTAAGAAAAACAACCCATGTCATTCGAGAATAATCATCAATAAGGAGCATGAAATACCTGTCACCATTCATGCTTCCTATTCTAGTCAGTCCACAGAGGTTAGTATGAATCAATTCCAACATTCTAGTAGTAGACTGCTCTTTTCCCTTAAAACTACACCTTGTCTATTTCCCTAATTGACAACTTCTACAAATAGTATTACCATGCTTTGTGATTCTAGGCAGACCTCAGATGACATCTCTTGAACTTATTCTAACTAGATTATCAAAGTTTGCATGTCCCATTCTTCGGTGTCATAACCAACTTTCATTGACTTGTGATACAAGGCATTGACCATCAACTCCCTTCAGTTGATAGATGTTTCCATGAGTTCTTCTTCCAACATCAACCGTATCTCTAGATCCTTTTCTAATTTCATAGGTATTATTCTAAAACACAAGTTTAAAACCATTTCTACACATCTATCCAACACTCAAAAGGTTATGCCTCAAACCCTTTACATAATATACATCATCAGTGTTGTGTATTCCATAAAAACTAATTGTACCTTTTCCACAAATCTTAGCTCCTGAATAATCACCAAACATGACTAGACCACCATCATACTTCTCAAGCTTAGTGAACTTACTCTTATCACCGGTCGTGTGATTAGAACATCCACTATCAATCACCTAGTAGTCTTAATCCTATTCAACATGAAATGCGGTGACCACAGTACCTTCCGTCCCTTTTTTCTTATCTTCTAAAACATTCTTTCTTGCACATTTTCTAGGATTAGCAGACAAATTTATTTTCCAAAGCTAAAAAGAAGCATTCACTATCATCAACCTCATTTTTCAGATTCGTCATCATAAATTCTAGCTTCTTCTTTAACATAATATAGCTTCTTGTAATTCTTATCCTTATAATCCTTATCCTTATCCTTATCCTTATCCTTATCCTTATAATCCTTGTTCTTCTTATGTACAACTCTATTCAAACATCTTGAAGCATAATGACCAATATTACAACAACTGAAACATTTAAAGGGAAACATACCTTTATACTTTCTAGTACCTTTCTTCAACTTCCTGGTGAAGTTCACTTCCAGCTCATCAAAACCATCACTATCTGGTTCATCTTCAATCTACATTGCCTTAAATTTCATTTTTGTCTTCTCTTCTTTCTTGAACTTCCTCATCTCAAATGCTTTCAAGGTGCCAAATAACTATTATAAAGTGTACTTCTTAGGATCATACATTTATTCAATAACTGAGATCTTATCACTGTAGCAATCTAGTAGGGTGATCAGGATCTTCTCAATTATAACTTAATCTACCAACTTTCCCCCTTTATTCCTAACTTCATTTGCTATCAGTTCAACCCTTTCAAAAAAATTTGTAAAATCTTCACCTTCTTCCATTTTCAAATTTAAAAATCTACGTTTTGTCGCTAGCTTCTTTGTCAATTTCACTCTTTCATTTCCTTTATACATATCTTCCAACTTCTTCTAGACATCATATGCAGTATCTAAGGAAAGAACCTTAGTTCGCTTAGTTTCAAATAAACCACTAAAACTAGCATACCTCGCCTTCTCATTTTCCTAATAAGTAGACATCTCATCTATAGTAGTAAGACCACCAGTTGGGTATGTATACTTTGTCTCAACATCCTTCTAGGTCTTGAAACCAAAAGAGATAATATATCCTCTCATCTGTTCCTTCCAACCGCTATAATCAGATCCATCGAACATAGGGATCACCAACTTATGTGCCATCAGATCTTCCTTAAGCAATTAAGCTCTACACCAAGGAACCAAAGATCTGATACCAATTGTTAAAAAGGTGTAGGACAACTAAGAAGGGGGTGAATCAGTTGTCACACAAATTCAAATTCAAAACTTCAACACTTATCAATCCCACAGCCACACTATTCTATTATTAAGTATGAACATGAAACACAAATAATAGAAAGTAAAATCAACACAATGAACACCATATTTTTACATGGAAAAACCAATGAGGGAAAAACCATGGTGAGGATTAACTCACAATATAAAGAGATAGAAAAACTGATTACAAAGGCTCACTACCCAGAAAAGGACTCACTGTCCAACAGGGAGGCTCACTGCCTACTAATACAAAAGAGAACAAAAGATCCACCACAACAATTAAACACACATTCACAGCCTTGATCAAGAGATTGTAGAAACCTTTAGATCACTGCCTGAACAAGAATATAACACAATGAAGTAATGCTGCCTCAACTCACTTTTACACACACTTCTTCTTTTGATTTGTGGCTTACTTCGTCACTGTGCATCTGACTTTAATTCTTCACAATTCGACTTGCATTTATACCATTTTCAACCTTAGAAACTTTCTCCAAGGTCAACCACATATGCTTCATTTTATAAATTCAAATTAGGTCAGAAACTCAACATTGCCATAGTGGAAAGGAATGAGATTGGACCACTAAAAAAATTATCCAAGATCAAAAATAATACCTCGGATCTACCACATGTTTCCTTAATTAAATTTTATTCTTTGAATGAAGTGTAAAAAATAGGTTGGCCAAACCTAATGAAAACATAAAAGATCATTGATGTACACACTTCCTAACAAGAAGATAGCATGCGAATGACACAACACACTTCATTATGCATGAGAAAACATCTCAAATTCCTTCAAATACATCTACAGCAAGTGCAACAATCTTCAAACACCAAACTACTTCCATCAATCCATCTAGACTATGCAAACACATACAACAATTTTGAAACATGACTTTTGGATCACCAAACCTCACACATCTTTTCTAGAGCCAAGAAAACACCACTATGAGACTCATTCAAAATCTACAAGCTCTAAAGTAGAATAGCAAAGGACTGCGGAGCAGAAACATTTCTCCTAGTCACAGAAAGACCAACTATGCCTAAATAGTTCACACACCGATGAACATAACTTTCACATCCCATTGAGTCAGAAGCTACAACTTAGGAGATATCACCACTAGATAACCATTAGCAAACCTTCAGATCCGCACAAGCATAGGATCAACACAAGAGAAATGTGGGGCACATACCAAAGCATATTCTTAACTCTAACTTCTTTTCTTTATTAATTTTCTCAAAAGCACTTGAAAAATAAAAAATTTAGCACATCTACAACATCATAAAGATAGATCCATGTACTCACAACATCTCAATAGCATCTCAACTAGACATGTACAATCTACAACATACTGAACTATGTTGACATCAATGACAATATTAATGACAACACCACCAATCTTGCTCATACTTGCAACACATGTATCACTCTCTTATAGAGGTGAAAGAGGTAAATTGATGCAAGACAGGGTGGTATTGTAATCCAACAAACAATTCCCAACTAATTTGGAAGGTTTCAAATAGCTCCAAGGGTGACTTCTTTCTCAAATCCCCCTATTTGCTTATAGCACTAGAGACACACTTATTCAACTATATCTCCAACTACATACCACTTCACCACTTCCTGTACACAAATTCAAGGACCCTTTAGGCTATTATTCAACATATCCAATCCTATGGTAGAGTTGTTTTAGAACATCTCAACACAATCATCCCTTCACCGCTTCACAATGGCCTAATTAGGCCTCTTTTCCAAAGGATTTATATCAAATCTCACTCCCTTTTCCTCAAAACCTTCAAAGACACTGAGAACCAGTCTCAAAACTAACATATTCCCCATTAGTTTCCATTAGATAATCCACAATTTCACTGTCCTAATAAAAAACCAACAATTTCACCATTAGCAATCAACTTGCCAACCTTCAAGCACGTGCTACAGACTTAATTTCCACACCACCCTTCCAAACAAGCAAAAAAAACACATCCCTACATCCTAACAGGGCCATTCCACCCATTATTTAAGCTACTTCGTGGTGGAATGGCCTTAGGTTTCCATTATTTTATCAAAACCCTACAAAAACCTAGTTAATAGAGCACTTACAGAAAACTTAGCTTTTCTCCCTCAAAATCTAATGAAACCTCCTCAAATAGGAATCAAATGAAAGCTAATTCGAGGCTCCACAAAATTTTAGAGGTTTTACATTGATTACAGAAGGTATGGATTCATATAGAACAGAGAAAAATAACAATTCTCAGAAAACAACACCAAAAGCAAAGCAAAATGTATTATTTCTCCAAAATTTCAATATGCCAACCTGCCTCGAGAGTTTGTGAGGCCTTTTATGATGTTTCTCCAAGGATACCAATGGTTCACAACTGAAAATAGAGGTTGTGACCATTGAACTTCCAACTACCATTCAAATTTGGCACAAAAAGCATTAAACAACCTTAATCACCTACTAAGTTTAGACCAAACTCGACAACACACACCTAGACTTATTGATTACATCAATATATTTGTCTTATGACCTTATTACAACATGACTAGAACACCTTATTGAAAAACTAGACTCCACTACACATTGAAAACCAAAATTTTTAAGTTGGTGCTCCTGCACCATACAACCAAGGAGGCAAAATTTCATCCTCTGGATGAAAGGAGGTCTGTAACTGATTTTTCATGCTTTGCAATGTCTTCTTCATTCATCCAAGTTGCCTCTTCTTCAAGAAGTCCAAGCCACTTGACCAAATTTTCTTTATAAACCTTTCTCCTTGTCCTATTCACCTCCCTTGTGTCTAAGATAGTTTCTAGCTACATGGGTTGAGCAGATGGAAGATCCTTGATCTAGTCTTCATCAGCATTCTCAAGTTCACTTGCATTTTCTCCTTAAAAAGTAGATCCCTTATAGGGGTATAGGTTAGTGACATTAAAGATAGGTGATATGGAAACTCCTGGTGGGAGTTCAATTTCATAGGCATTGTTCCCATACTTTTGGACCATCCTACAAGGTCCTATTTTATTCATCATAAGTTTGGTGGATTTCTCTTTAGGCAACCTTTCTTTCCTTAGGTGTGGCAACACTAAATCACCCAGCTTAAATTGGACATCCTTCCTTTTCATGTTTGCCTTCTTCTTGTACTTATCCACATTCCTTTCAATGGTCTCCTTGAATTGTTTGTGAATATCATGCATGGCCACAAAAAAATCCTCTCCTTGAGCACTCCTATTATTCACTCCACTCAGATCTCTTAACTCATAGACACCTCTAGGGTGCATCCCATATACAACCTCAAAGGTGCTTTTGCCAGTAGTCTGGTTAACTGAGTCATTGTAGGCATACTCTGCCTGTGGTAATATCAGATCCCAAGATTGCTTATGCTCTTTAGTTAGACACCTCAGTAAGTTCCCCAAAGACCTACTGACAACCTCATTTTTCCCATCTGTCTAAGGGTGATAGGAAGAACTGTAGGTCAGAATGGTTCCCAATTTCTTCCACAATGTCCTCCAAAAAGGCCAATGAATTTTGAATCTCTGTCAAACACTATAGATAGTGGTAAACCATGAATTCTTACAATTTCTTTAAAGAATAAACTTGCAATGTGAGAGGCATCATTAGTGGTTTTACAAGCAATGAAGTGTTCCATCTTACTAAATCTATCTACTACAACATATATGCTATCATACACTTTTGATGTCCTTGGCAGTCCTAGGAAAAAATCCATGCTTATAGCTTCCCATGGTCTGCTAGGTGTTGGAAATGGTTGGTATAAACCAGCATTTGAGCTTGTCCCTTTAGCCCTTTGATAGATGACACATCCTTCCACAAATCTTTTAACATCCAAATGCATCTTAGGCCAATAGTATAATATTTTAACCTAATCCAAAGTCTTATCAGAGCCAAAATGCCCTCCTAGGCTTCCACTATGCTTCTCCCTAACCAAATTTTCCCTCATTGGGCACCTTGGAATACATAATTGAGCCCCCTTAAAGAGAAGCCCATCTTGTAACACATAGTCTGCATATTCACTATGAAAATACCCTTGTGACTATTCACAAATGGTGAAAGCATCATGAAAATCTTCATCATCCTTATACATGCCTCTAAGTGAGTCTATACCCACACTTTGAATTTGCACCTCTTGCACTAATGCTGCCCTCCTGCTCAAAGAATTAGCCACTTTGTTGGCTTGTCCTTTCTTATGTTTTATAGTAAAATTGTAAGCCTGCAAGTACTCAACCCACTTCATATGCCTATGGTTCAATTTCTCCTAGCTATTCAAAAAACTCAAGGCATTATTATCAATAAATACCACAAATTCTTTAGGAAATAAGTAGTTCCTCCATTTCTTAAGGGCTTGTACCATAGCATATAATTCTAGGTCATATGATGAGTATCTTTTCTTAGCCTCATTCAACTTTTTACTAAAGAATTCAATTGGTTTCCCATCTTGACTAAGTAATACCCCTATGGAAAAACCACTAGCATCACATTCAATAGTAAATACTTTATCAAAATTAGGAAGAGTAAGGATTGGTTTCCGAGCTACCTTTTTCTTGAGGTATTCAAAACTCTAATCAGCCTCTTTGGTCCATTGAAATTTGCCTTTCCTCTCTCCTTTGATGGTGTATATCATTGGTGCAACAATGTGACTGAAATTCTTTACCTATAGAAGCTTGCTAGTCCATGGAAGCTCCTAACTTCTCCAATTGTCCTAGGTGTTGGCCAACTAAGAATGGCCTCAACCTTCTTGGGATCCATTTTCAACTCACCTCCTGAGATCACAAAGCAAAAGTATACCAGCTCTTGCTTCATCCATTCACGCTTCTTGAGGTTTATCATCAATATTTCTTCATGTAACTTTCCCAACACCCTATCCAAGTGCTCCAAGTGGTCTTCCTTTGTTTTGTTGAATACCAAGATATCATCTAGGTATACTACTACAAACTTATTGATGAAGTCCTTCAACACCTCATTCATGAGTCTCATGAATGTACTCAAAGCATTAGTTATCCAAAAGGGAATCACCAACCATTCATAGAGTCCCTCATTGGTTTTAAAAGTTGTCTTCCATTCATCCCCCTCTCTGATTCTTATCTGGTGATAGCCACTTTTTAAATAATCTTAGAAAAGTACCTTGCCCCTACCAAATTGTCCATAAGATCTCCCATCCTAGGTATGGGAAATATGTACTTGATAGTTATTTTGTTGATGTCCCTTGAATTTGTACAAAGCCTCCACTCTCCATCCTTTTTGGGTGCCAAAACAGTTGGCACAGCACATGGACTCAGACTTTTCCTCACTAAACCTTTTTCTAACAAATCTTGCACCTGATTTTTTATCTCCTCATTTTGTTGATGTGTCATTCTATAAGCATCTTTTTTTGGAATACTTGCACCTAGGATTAAGTCTATATGGTGGCTAACATCATGGATTGGTGGCAAGGAGTTGGGAAACTCATCTACAACAATGTTCTCATACTTATCAAGTAGGGTCTGCACTTCATCAGGGACCTTCTCACTGTCATTTGTTGTTGCATCAGAAATTGGCTTTCCCACAATAGCATATCCACCTTCTCCCTCTTCAAGACTCTTCAAAAACTCCTTCTCTTTCACAATCATGACACTAGGTCCTTCATGATTTGCACCTCCATCTTCTTTCAGAGGTGTGATGGTATATGATACCCCATCCTTGTCAATGACATAGATGTTCTTTTAATCATCATGTTGGGCCTTCCTATCAAATTTCCAATGCCTACCAAAGATGAGGTGGCATACATCCATTGGGATGATGTCACATAGAAACTTATCCTTGTATGGTCCAATGTTAAACTCCACCCATGACTGTTCACTTACAAGCACTTGCTGACCTTTATTAAGCCAATAAATCTTATATGGTGTAGAGTGAGGGATGCTTTTAAGTTTTATCTTTTCTACCATTTCTAATGAAACAAGATTATCAGTAGAACCAAATTCCACTACCACTTTTCATACCTTTCCTTGTACCTTACATGTAGTTCTAAATAAAGCCTTCCTTTGTGGTGGTTCCTTAGTAGTTGGTATCTTGATTAGTGTCCTCCTCATGAGAAAACTCTCTCCCACTTTTGGACCTGTATGCAATGAGGGTGAAATTATACTCTCTCCATCTTCTTCTTAGACAATTTGTGTCCTTCCCTCTCCCCCATGTGAAATTGTACTTTGTTTATCAGGACATCTCCAAGCAGGGTGACCAAATTGGCCACATTGGTAGCATCTCCCAACAAAGGTATTGGATCCCCTACATTGGTTTCCAAATCTTCCTCTTGTGTTTGATCTCCTTCCCCTAAATCCTCCTCTTGGTTCATTAACTTTATCTTGTTGTCCACTAGATTCTCCTTGTTGCTTTTGAAATTTTGATCTACCCCCTCCAAAATTACCTCTTCCTCTATTATTCTTTCCTATGCCTCTTTGTTGTTGCTCCTGCTTCCTTTTTATCTTCTCCTCAGCCCTAGTAGCCAGTTGGAAGCACTCCTCAACATTCCTAGGAGTGGCTAATCTTAACTCATCATATATACTAACCCTCAAACCATTGATGTATCTTGCAATTTTCTCCACTTCACTTTCATGGTGACTTGCTCTCATGCTTAATTTATAGAATTCTTTTGTATATTCCATCACGTCCATCTCTCTCCATTTCAAGTTTTGCAATCTTCTAAAGATTTCAACCTCATAGTCACCCAATAGGAATTATACTTTCACCTTTGATATCATTTTATCCCAAGAGTTGATCTTGGGCTTTCCCCTCCTTACCCTCTCTGATTCAAGGTAATTCCACCAAGTCAGTGTTGGCCCTTTTAGTTTTGTCTTGGCCAATTTCACTTTCTGATTTCAAGGGGGTCTCCTTGTAGTCAAAGTAGTTTTCAAGGACATCTATCTAGTCAAGTACCTCCTCACTATTCATCTTGCCACCATAGATTGGCAATTCCAACTTGATGTCCATGTTGTCTTCTTTGGTAGCCTGAAGCACCTTAATAAAATTTCTCTCCTCTAGACCCAACTCTTCTCCTTGGGCTCCACCTTGAGGGGCTTCACTCTCCCCTTCATTCTCTTCCTCATCTTGGTCACTCTCCTCTTCAGTGACCCTCCTTAAGTTTGCTTCTAAGGCTACTATCCTAGCCAACATGCCATCTTGAGTCTCCTTTATTGTCCTTGGGAGTGATGGATTTCCCTTAGGAGGAATTTTACCCTCTTTCTTCTACAAACCCCTTCTACACTTGATTCCACACACAACTCTCCCAATCAGAACCTAAGATTTGATACCACCTGATACAAGACAGGGTGATATTGGAATCCAACAAACAATTCCCAACTAATTTCAAAGGTCTCAAACAGCTCCAAGGGTGACTTCCTTCTCAAAGCCACCTATTTGCTTATTGCACTAGAGACACACTTATTCAACTATATCTCCAAGTACAGACCACTTCACCACTTCCTATACACAAATTCAAGGACCCTTTAGGCTATTATTCAACATATCTGATCCTATGGTAGAGTTGTTTTAGAACATCTAAACATAATCATCCCTTCACTGCTTCACAATGGCCTGATTAGGCCTCTTTTCCAAAGAAGGTCTATCAAATCTCACTCCCCTATCCAGAAAACCTTCAAATACATTGAGAACTAGTCTCAAAACTAACATATTCCCCATTAGTTTCCATCAAAAAATCCACAATTTCACTGTCCTAATCAAAAACCAACAATTTCACCATTAGCAATCAACTTTCCAACCTTCAAGAATGTGCTACAGACTTGATTTCAACACCACCCTACCAAACAAGCAAAAAAAAACACATCCCTACATCCTAACAGGGCCATTCCACCCATTATTTAATTTACTCCATGGTGGAATGGCCTTAGGTTTCCATTATTTTATCAAAACCCTATGAAACCCTAGTTAACAAAGCACTTACAAAAAACTTAGCTTTCTCCCTCAAAATCTAATGAAACCTCCTCAAATAGGAATCAAATGAAAGCTAATTCAAGGCTCCACCAAATTTCAGAGGTTTTACATTGATTATAGATAGTATGGATTCATACAAAACAAAGAAACACAATAATTCTCAGAAAACAAAATCAAAAGCAGAGCAGAATGTATTATTTCTCCAAAATTTCAACATGCCAACCTACCTCGAGAGTTTGTGAGGCATTTTATGATGTTTCTCCAAGGATAGCAACAATTCACAACTGAAAACAAAGGTTGTGACCATTGAACTTCCAACTTCCATTCAAATTTGGCACAAAAAACATTAAACAGCCTTAATCACCTACTATGTTTAGACCAAACTCGACAACACACACCTAGACTTATTGATTACATCAATCTATTGGTCTTATGACCTTATTATAGCATGAATAGAACACCTTATTGACAAAATAGACTCCACTACACACTGAAAACCAAAATTTTCAAGTTGGTGCTCCTACACCATAAATTGTATCCCTGATCCCCGACTCTCGATGACTTGAAAAACACAACAAAATTTATATTTTCAAACATGAGCCTTTCACGCTTCAGGCATTGGGCGTACCATTTATACATTTTCTTATTGAGGTAGGAGATATGATGGAACCCGGACTCCTGACATCCATGAACAAGAATATTTTCCTTCATCAAATGTTTGATAAGTGTGTCTTCCATTTATTTCACAAGTCCAAGTTAGGATTCAAAATAAAAGTGAGATCGTTGGGTTGTGAACTTAGTAGTAAGAGGTAAAGTAAAAGTACAAACCCTGACCCTCAAAATCCTTTCGAACTTCACTAATCAGGAATACCATTTAAACAACATTGATGTCAGCAACAAAAGTGGTAAAGGAGATCCCTGATCTCCAATGCTTGATGAGATAGAATCTTAACAAAGATAATTCACCTTATGAGTAAGAGGTATAAGGGATCCCCGATCCCCAATGCCCAAAAAGGTGAATAAAGGAAAACTAAACTCTTAAGTGAAAATGATTATAGTAGAGGGTAAGGGGTAAGCCCAAAGGTTGATCCCTGAAGCTTTTTCATAATTTCTTCTTGACAAGTTGTAACTTTGAGATGAAAAATGGATTGTCTAACATGGCTTGTCTTGCAGGTTTTCTTTCCTCAAATATGTAAATGTTAATATGTGGTACTTGTGTTTGCAGAAAGGATGCCACCTAAGGATTCAAAAGAGATGAAATACCAATATAAAGGTTATCATCTTCCTTCTAAGATGTTTTCCCAATACAATGAGATTGGAGACACTAACCTTGTACACATCAACCTAGATGAGTTTAAGCAAAGGGTTAGTGATAATGGTGTCAAGACTTCAATGGCTAGAGCTCTTTCTAAGTCAGGATTGGTGGAATTTGTTGCTTTCTCAATTATAGTCCAATCTCTAGAGCTAGTATTGACATGTTCCCAACATTACAATCACAAGACTCGGAAGGTCAAGGGGTCCAATGGAGAGATTGTATTGGATTTGAATCCTAAAATGATAGAGAGGGTTTTCAAAATTCCTTTTCACACTGAATATGAAGCAGTATATATGAAGAAAGTAGTTAAGTATTTTGATGACTCTCCAATTGATAGTTTGAATTACATAAATAGATACTTGTTGGAGAAGCCTAGAAAGTTGGTTGCTAAATTAGAAAAAGGTACAACATAGGAATGAATATAAAGAATATGTCAAGGACCTGATTGTACTATTGAGCTGGTTCTTCAGATATAAGAGTGCCAAAGACATTTACCCATGGATACTTAGATTTCTCAAGATCATCAATTCTACCAATAAGAAGAAAATTGATTGGTCTTAGCTTATCAATGAAACCATCCATGAAAAAATGAGTAATGCTCTTTCAACACACAATTTTTACATAACCTCATACCTTGTTTATCTATTGGTTTCACAAACCTCATTCCCAAGACTCACCAGGGTGGGATCTTTTGAGCCTGGAGAAGTAACTATTTACCAACATTATCCCCAATTGGAATTGGAGGAAATTTTTTGCCATTTTTGTGTTGTTAATTATAATTTCATTTATATGATAATTCAGGGCTTTTCTAGGAGGATCTCCAATGAATACATGAAAGTGATTGGAGAAATTGTATACTAGTTTATCCAGTATAAGAAATTCACCTACATTAGGGTGGCAGGTTTTCACAAAATGTCATACAAGCTTCCTCAGTATCCATTTGATAAATTGCTTTTGTTGGAAGTTTGTAGACATATTATAGAAGTACAACAACTTATTGTAGACACTAAAAATTGTCCTAGGCCAACGACCCTTAACTTCTTCATAATTCTTTCATCTACATTTTTCATAATTAAATAATGTTAATTATTTAATTATTTTCTAAAGTCATATGTCCTCTATTAATTAAATAACTTTAATTATTTAATTAAATCATTCTTACATTTATTCTTCCTTGATTAATTAAATAAACATTATTTATTTAATTAAGTCGCTAATTAAATTTATCTTCTTTCTAAAATTAAATAAACTATTATTTAATTAATTTAATCCCAAAATCTTGAATGTTGAATTGAAATCATTTAATTCAAAAGGATTTATCTGTATCATATTCCTCTATAATTAGATAATATTTGTTATATAATTAGTCATTTATCACTTAAGTCTAGATAAAATTTGATCATTCAGTTATCTGGTGAGATAATATTTGATTTTCTCTAATGAACAGTCTTTCTGTGTTGATCACTTCATCAATCTTATCTTCTACATGCAATCTTTATCCTTCTGTGTCTCAACTAATTTCCACCAATGATTAAATTACTATTTCATTTAATTTCCACCATTCATGATTTATCACTTACACTAATTTAACCCTAAACTTATTGCATGTCACATCTTTTAATCTTGATTGTCAATTAATTATCTCTCAATCTCAGCCTGTCATTCAGAAATTACATCTTCTATAAAAGGGATTTATCTCTACCATTTTTACTCCTCCCAAAATCTAATGAGTTTTGGAAGCAACTTTAGAAATCTTCAATATTTTGCTAATATCATCGTCATGAGGCCATATTTGCATACTTATTGAAAATTTTAGGGAAAGTACTATAATACAGCAAAATGGAGAAGGGTAATGGAGGTGAATCATGGAATTACATGTGTGTTTGATGAGATCTTTCATTTATGAATGCTTTTATCTTCCATTGTTCTTCATTATTAGCTTGGGTTTAGTTTGATTTACGCTTTGTATTGCTAATCCTGGAATTTTCCCTATGCTACATCTGGTGAACCCGACGCCAAGGACAAAGTTTTTACAAATTTTGTATGGTTTTATGTGTTTTGTAGGTTTTCTGTACGATTCGACGCAATCGCCAAGACAGAGTGACACATCCGCCAATATTTTCACCGCAACCACCAACAACATGAGCTGCATCTGTTGTACCGCACCAAAACTTCCATCCCATTAGCAGCAATTGATATTCCTGCAACACATCCGATCCATCCTGTGCACCACATCTATCATTCCACAATGCAACTGCCTCGCTTTGGGTTTGTTTTTTAAATTTCTGCAAGTAATTTTTAGTTTTCTGCATTTTTGGTTCAGTAGGTTAGGATTTTATGGTTACTGATAATCTATTGACAGTGTGTGGCAAGAGAAATTTAATGTTTATTTTGTAGCTTCATTTGGCCAAGATCTAAAGCTACAACTCTCATTTTTCGAAGGCTAAAATTGAAACTACTAATGAAATATGATGCAAGACATTTGTCGAAGAATGGATTTTGAAACTGATTGTCTGTATAGCTTAGATCACATTTCATTTGGTGCCTAAAATAAATAATTGCTTACTGTTCTTGGTGCTTTTGCACACTTTTGTTTAGATTAAATCCTGATTTAATAACAAAAGTATCCTCTCCCCTTGTGCACTTGTGCGATCTTGGGTCTAAGAGAAATTTTTATTAACTCTAGAGGGTCTATCTTGGTGGGAAAAAGTACTCACCCCAAGATGACTCAAACCAACAACAAGCTAAATCCAAGCTACTCCCGATTGGTATATAAATGTGAATGCTAATGGAAAATGTAGCATTACAGGTGCAGATGTGTTATACAGACAAGTGATTCCCTCAATACTTATGTGGTATGTTAAAACCTATAGAGCATAACCTCTATAGGATGGGAAACCTCCTTATTAGAGCTAATCTTGCCTCATGTATAGCCACCTGAATGGGTGTCTTGATTAAAAACCATTTGTTTAGATTTCCAAAATCCTTCTATTTGCTAGTGAAAGAGGTCAGACCTCTGAAGCCATCCCACATATTCACGGTTCTTAGTAGAGATGATAAATTCTTGGGATGTCACTACCCAGGAATTCAGTTCTTGGTAAGCCTGAGAAGTGAGTACACTGTAAGGGGGAGCCTGTTCTATCAAGATCCTAAGTCATCCGCTCTGAATAAGTGCGGCTAGAGAAATCCAAGTGGGAACTCAACAAATATTGTCCTGGCCAACCATAGGATCGTACTTGTATTTTTGAAATCAAACAATTTCACATTAAAACCAAACCAAAACAAAGTGTTTTCTAACTATCTTCCGTTTTTCCAAAATTTGATCAAAATTAGACTGAAACAAACCTACAAACTTTGCCAAAAATTACAAAAAAATAAAATCCTATTTATAGTAAACTGCATCTGTTATTGACAACTGCATCTACTATTATGAAACACATCTATTATTGAGAACTACATCTGCTACTGAGAACTGCATCTACTATTGAGAACCACATCTGCTACTGTAAACCGCATTTGATACCATAATCCACAACCGACTGTAAAACGATGCATCTATTAAATCTAAACTGCAATTTCCTGACAATCAAAAAAAAAATCCACTGTCACAATCTGAGGTCAAACAATCAAAACCTATCTCTAATTATCCTTTCATGGTGATCTCTGAATAGAAACTAGAAATATTTTCTCACACTTTTCACCATTGCACCTTTTACTATCATTTAGCCATAGCAATAGACATACTAGTTGCAAACCTTGGTTACATTTTAGGATTCCTTGTTATCTTCAAATCAATCAGACTTTTAGAACAATCACCATTGCATATTAAAATAGGCCAACCTCCCATACTTTGTGTAAACATTTACTTCAAGGAAAATTTTCATTGAACCAAGTCACTTGTCACATTTGTTATCTTATGTCATTTTGGTGAGTCTTTTCCAGCTTGTCAATCTAGTTTGGGAACTCACTTTGTCTCTTAAAAAGGTCCTTTGAAAAACTAACTTGAAGCATTGGCTAAACTTTGGATGGTTAGTAACCTTTTCTCAAATCTTCCAAAGTTGATTACCTGAAATATTTCCTACACTTTTGCATACTTAGACATAGCCATTTTAGGACACCATTATTTTAGACATTAATTAGCACATTACATTTAACATTCCTTATTTTCCAAAAAAGATCAAAAACATAGTTGCATTAGCATTCATTCCTTATATCTAAAAAATCCAAAAGCATAGACTAAAATCATATAATTCATAGACACAGTTCTGCATCATTCGTATTTTGAGCATATCTTACATGGTTGAAACAAGGTCAAAAAAGAAACAAAGAGAAAATATGGCTGACCTAGAAGACTTTATCAATCCATTTTCAAACCCCCCACAAGGGACATCAAGACCACACAAAACCTTATTGGACAAATTTTTCACTAGAGACCAACAAGGACGAGTTGTAGTTGAAGACTTAGATGCTGCTGCTCAAGACACAAAATTTTCCTCTTTTGTAGATGAATGCTTGGCACAAGATCCCCAATGATACTTAGAAAAAATTTTAGTAGAAGGTGACACATTACCTCCTATATTTTACATTCATACATTGCAAACTTTATCTACCCAAGGGAAAAACATGATGAATTCTAGTGGCTCTATCCCTTAAGTAACTACAACCATACCATTTGGAGTACCTACCCAAAATGCCACAACAATGTATACATCACCATTTGGTACATTGAGTATGACACAAGGCCTTAATTTTACCATAGGGGCATCATTGTCAAATCCCTTGGCTACCAATACTGGAAGCAAAATGCCTAAAGTTAGCATAAACAGAACAAATGCTATACCAAACATCAACACCACTAGTGCCATTCCACAAATAGGGGTTTCACAAATGGGACACATACCTCTCATACAATTTGGGAACCAACCCAATCCTTTGCAAAACGTTCATGTTCCCAATCAACAAACATCAAACCAAAATCCATCCTTCATTCATACACTAAACCAAAATCCATCACATAACGTTGGGTTTCAAAACACTTACATAGACCCAAACAATACAACCAACACATCATTGGCACAAGTGGATGTTTTGCAAACACAAATGCAAGCCCTTCAACAACAAATGGACAATATGACGATGTCTAGAAAAATAATTTTTCAACAAAATACTTATGTCCATTTCCCTTTGACAAAGCTTTATACATGACACCCTTCCCACATGGATATGTTATACCAAACTTGCCTAAGTATAATGGGAAGAGTAATCCTATTGAACATATAAGGGATTTTCCACAATGTGCATAGACGTTGCATATGGCCCCACATATCTCATGAGACTTTTTCCACGAAGCCTTGTTGGAATAGCACTTGAATGGTTTTCTCAACTTCCATATGGCATAAGGTCATGGGCTGAACTTGCTGAAAAATTTATTGAACATTTCACCTTTAACATTGATAATGAAATCACAATAGCAACCTTATGTCACACCAAAAAAGATGAAGGAGAGAACTTTATCACCTTCTTCTAGAGATGGAGGAGTCTAGCTAGTCGATGCCCTGTAGAAATACCAAAAAAGCAAAAGGTCACCATATTCTTAGAAAATCTTAATTCAAAATTGAGAAGTGACCTAAGAGTACACTGTTGCACTTCTTTTGTGGAACTAGTAGAAAAGGGTATCATACTTGAAAAGGATATCATTGAAAAAGGTGAAATCAAGATGTTAAATAGAAATCCAAATGTTCAAAGTACCCCTAATGACAGAAACAAATATTAGTCCTGAAACAAGAACGTAACCAATGATGGCATTGTCAATGCTAAAACCCTACATATAGGACCAATCATTACATTTAGAGAACACAAACCCTCTAACAACACACCCAACAATGCCGACCAAACTACCAATGTTGTCCAAAACACGCAACAACCACAACAACAAAGGAAGTTTCCAAAATGCGAATTCACTCCCCTAGGTGAACCAATTGAATCAGTCTTTAAACAACTGATACAACACAGCCTCATACAACTTCCTGAGCCAAAAAAATATGATCTTGGAAAATTTAAACCTTCTTGGTGTGATGAAAATTCTTTTTGTGATTTCCACCGAACTAAGAGACACAATCTACCACAATGTTGACAGTTGAAGAACATTATACAGGATCTTGTGGAAAATGAAACTATTAAAGTTAATGGACAAAAAAAACCATCCTCAAACAACAATCACAAGGTCTTTACTGATCCATTACGTGACCATGGAAAAGGAAAATCCTCCAGTTCAGGAAATAATACCAATAATAATCAGGCCAACTATGCTAATGTCAACTATGACTATAACCACGACACCATCATCAATCACATTCAAGCTGATAATTGACATATCAACACTATTACCATAAAGAAAACTATTGAATGTGTTGTCAAAACTCGCCGAACTAAGGTAACCATCCAAGGCCCTCCACCACAGCAACAACCACAGTCTTCCAAGCCTCAATACAATTTACTTGACTAGTTGGGGAAGACCCCAACACAAATTTCTATCTTGGAACTATTGCGTATATCACCCGATCATCGAGCTATTTTAGACAAAGCTTTGCAAAGAAAGACCATCCCCACCAACCTTGATTTCAATCATTTCCAAGAGATGGTAGGCTACCTAACCAAATCTCATCATGCTACCTTCTCTGAACAAGATTACTCAACCAAGAAGACAAACCACAATGACCCTTTGCACCTCAAAGTTCTTGTCCATAAAACAAAAGTTAGACGAGTCTTGGTAGACAAAAGAGTAGGGTTGAATATTTTCACCTTCAAACTAGTTAAGGCATTAGGCTTCTTAGAGGCATGTGTGGACAATACTAAGAGAATTTTCATTAAAGCATATGGTGACAAAGAACGGTCATCTAAAGGAGTTGTAACGCTTCCCATCAAAATTGGTCATGTGGTTATAGATACCACCTTCCAAGTCTTGTATCTCATCCTCCCATATAATCTTTTACTGGGAAGACCATGGATACATCCTATGAAGGTCATCCCTTCCACTTACCATCAATGCCTTAAATTCACATACAATGGCACTGAGATCATGATAGATGGTGATCCTAATCCTTTCTAGTATTGCACTAACCTACGCGGAATACCCCAACAATAGGTGTCTATTAATCAGGAAGCTTCATCATCCAACTCATCCTAGTATATCAATCCATCCACTCTTTCCAAAACATCTACTTCCCAACCACCACCTTCTACTCCTAAGGTCAAGATCCAAGATAAGGGTTGTGGAGAGTATCATATGAAAGCATCTTATTGTATCAGCCAGTTGGTTCCTCCCAAATCATACGGTCTACCAATGACAGATAGGATATAATCCATTGTTACCATACATGTCCCTCCAAAAATTACTTTCACAAAATGGGGGGAACTAAGTAAAGAAGATATAAATAAAGAAGATGTGACCTATTGGTTATACAAAGAAGACAATGAAGAACCTCCTCCACCCGCTCAAATACCTATAGACCAATATGGAAAAGGTTTGAAGATAATTCAAAACAAAGGATATGATGGACATAGTAGGCTGGGACTACATCAAAATGGAAGGATTGAACCCATCATTGTCTCTAAGCAACCAAAAGGCCTAGGGTTGGGATTTCAACCGCTTAAGATTGGTGTTTCTAGTACCGCATCGCCTTTACAAGAGGGATTCAATGCTTCTAAATCTATCAATACATCCAATGAGCCGTCTGACGAACCTTATTATTCCACTGACTCAAATGAATATGAATGGGGTTCTAGCAGATCATCTGATGATTATAAACTTTTTGAAACCTTTAGAGAACCCGGTGAACCTATATTTGATGAAATATTTGAGCAACGCTTCAAAATTGGTCCATCACGGGACACATCAAAACCTGACGTACCCCCTCCTAGGAGTAGGGAAGACACCATAAAATCCTTTTGGAACTATGTCAATAATTCAGCCTTCACCTTGACCCCTTTGAATTTTGATACTTCTAATGATGACATACCCTTGGCATATCTCCAGCTTATCGATTGGGATAACAAGACCTCCCTATCTTAGATACCTTTCAGAATTATGAAGCAATAGTCAATTTCATGGGACTGCGAGAAGGAATACCTAGTGGTGATTATAAGGCTAGATTTACCATAGAATTGGATAACATGGCTTATTTTGGGGAGTCTGTTCACCCCACCAGTTGCAAAAGTAGAAACAATAAGAAAAACAATGAAAAAAATTAAAATGACGAATCCCTACGTGAAAACCGAAAGGCACCTTTGGACGATGAAAAAGTAAAAAAATAAGGATGCATCTAAGAGAGAAAACCTCTCTAAGGCACCCAAGGATGGAGGGTTGAACGTTCTCCCTGTTGCTCAAGAAAAGTCACCAATTTTGGTTGAGGAATATGTGGAGATCAACATAGGCACTGAAGATAATCCTCGGGTAATCTATTTTGTAGCATCTTTGACAGAAACAAAGCAACCTGAATTTCATAACTTCTTCACAGAAAGATAGGTCAACTTTGCATGTTGTAGCCATTTCTGGATTATATTGCATGAGAGATTTCTCTGATCTCTCTAGTGCTTCCCTCTCTTATATCGATGGCTTAGCCCAAAAAATATCCAGGATCCTTCATAAAAAAGGCATATGATGTGCTTTCAAACCTCTCCAAACTCTGAGAAGTCAAATCCCTTCGCTCAAATACTCCAAGGACATTCTTCTTGATTCTGGAGACTACAAGGTAGTGTGTTCATGTGGCACTCCTTATATTGGAGAAATTGATCAATCATTTAGCACTAGAATCAAAGAGCATAGTGTTGACATCAGACATGAACGAATTCTCAAATCTGCTCTAGTAGACCACTCCTCTTCCACCAAACACCACATTTATCTTGAGAACACTCAAATCTTGTTCAAAGAAGAAAATTTCTTCAAAAGGAAACTTAAAAAGCCACTGAAGTCAACAACCATCCCTTGAACCTCAATCGTGACAAGGGGTGGAGGTTGAGTCAGGCTTGGCATCCCTTGTTAACCAACCTTAGAACCCACCATCTCCCTTCCTCGCATTAATTTTTTTGTGTATCCCTCCTTGTCGTTCTTCCTTCCCTTCGTCTCCTAGGCTCATAGGTGGTCCTTTTTCCTTTTTGGGGTCCTTTGTTAGTTTCTAGTTTTTTGTTTTGGCCTGTTCTTTTCCTGCTCTGTCCTTCTCCATTTCTTCCTCTTCTTCCCCCCTTTCCTTGGGGGTTTTTTTGGGCTTTTCCCTATGTTCTCGCCTTATTCCCTCTTATTTTTTCCTTCATTTTTAAAATCCTTTTTCTCTTCTCCTTTCATTTTTATATCCTTGGTTTTCTTCCTTACTCCTTGTCTTTGTTCTTTTTTGGCTTTCCCCATCTCTTGTGTTTCTCTTTCCAAACCTCCCCCTTTGTTCTCTTGTGTTTCCTCTTTAAGTCATTGTTTGTCCTTGCTTGGTTCTTGGTTTGAAGCTCATCCGTTAAGTGTTTATTCTCCTTGTTTCATTATTTCTCTTGGTTTCCCTTCTCCTTCTTTGGTTTTTCATCCTATTTGCTTCTTATATATATATATATCCATTTGATTTATTTTTGTTGATGATTTTTTGTTTTGTTGTGTGTTCTCTTTTTTTTTTAGTGTTTCTGTTTTATTTTTCTTCTTGCCTTTCACTTTCTCTCATTTTATGTTTATGTGTATTTGTTTTTGTGTTGAATACATAGATGTAAGTATATAGACATTTACATGTTTGATATACATATATATATATATATATATATATATATATACATTGCAAGATTTTTTTTCTCTTTTTAACCCCCTTTTGCTTGTTATTTCTATTTTTTCTTTCAATTTGTTTGGCACTCATTTCTTGTCTTGTTCATTTTTATTTTTCTGCTATACATTTATATATATTAATTTTTATGTTTATATATTAGTTGATCTTCTTATATACCTTTATTTATATGCTTCTTATTCCTTTTGATATATATATATATCATTTTGATGTATTTTTTGTTGTTAAATTTTTGTATTGTTGTGTTTTTTGAGTGGTTCCATTTTATTTTTTTCTTTTTTCCTTTCACTTTCTCTTGATTTGAGTTTATGTTTATTGTTTGTGTAGAATATATATATGGAAGTATATAGACATTTACTTGTTTGATATACTCACATATATATATTTTTTGCAAGGTGTTGTGTTTGTCTTTTTAACCCCCCCTTTTTGCTTATAATTTCTTTATTTTTTCAATTTGTTTGCTTTCATTTCTTGTCTTGGTCATTTTCAATTTTATTTTTACTTATACTTATTAATATTTATGTTTATTTTTTAGTATATATTCTTATTTCCATTATTTACATGCTCCTCTTTATATATATATATATATATATATATATATATTCATCATTTTGTTTTTTTTTTGGTTGATGGATTTTTGTATTGTTGTGTTTTCTTCTTTTTTTATTGTTTCCGTTTTTTTTGTGTTGTCTTTCTCTTTCTCTTGATTTGAGTTTAGGTTTATTTGTTTGTGTAGAATATCCATACAATTATGAGTATATATTTGTTTATATATTTGAGTTCAGGTTTATTTGTTTTTGTTGAATTTTTTATATATTCTATAAATATAATTATTTGAGTTCATGGTTATTTGTTTATTTGTTTATATTTATTTGGGAATTTGTTTACTTGCTTTTGTAGAATTTTTATATATTAATATATAAACCTAAATATTCCTTTATTAGTATTTATTTGTTTTTGTAGACCATATAAATATAATTATTTGGGTTTATGTTTATTTGTTTAATTGTTTATAGATATTTAAGTTTCTTGTTTAATTGTTTTTTGTAAAATATTTATATATTAATATTTAAACCTAAATATTCCCTCGTTATTCTTTTCTTGTTGTAATTACTTTAATTGCTTCTTTCTCCTTGTTTCTTTTATTGTTCTTTATTTTGCTATATTAGTTTATTATTAATTGTATTGTATTGCCTTATTTGGTGCTATTATTTTAGTTTTCATACTATTTTTGTGTAGGTAATTTTTTTAAAACACACATATATATGTACATATATACATGTATATGTGTATTCATTTCCTTTCTTTTATTCTTAATTCTTTTATTTTCCTTCGTTTGTTCTCTTGTTTAGTCTTCTTCTTTTTATCAATTCCTTGTCTTTTATTATTTTTCTAGTCTTGTAGTGTAATGCCTTTTTTTGATTTCCTTCTTTTTGTTGGTCTCTTTAAATTGTGGTTTTTAGCTCATTATCCTTTATTTTTTAATTCCTAATTGTCTTGTCTCCTTGGGTTGTGTAGCCTTCTCTCCCTTCCCTCCCTTCCTCCCTCTTTTTCTATTTAAGTTGTTCTTGGTCTACAACTAACAATTTTTTTCTCCTTGAGCTCTTTCATCCTAATGAAGGATCACAAAGTGTGATCCGAAACGTTGATGCAAAAAAACTCACATAATCTAATCTAGAAACCGCTGCAACATCAAATGTTATGGATTGTGGAAACTTGATATCATCAACTTTGCATGGTCATATGCCGACATGCCTGGACTGGATCTTGACCTGGTATTACATCATTTTCCATTACAACCAGGTGTTAAACCCATGAAGCAGAAATTAAGAAAAATGCACCCGCAAATTGCTTTATTAGTCAAAGTTGAACTAAAGAAACTATTAGATGTTGGCTTTATCAGATCAATTGACTAGGAAAAATGGATTTCCAATCTTGTACCAGTGACACAACCAATAGGAAACATCTGCATCTATACAAACTTCTAAGATATAAACAAATAATTTCCTAAAGATGAATTTCCTCTACCAAATATTGACATGATTGTGGACCTAACAACAGGATATAAAATGTTATCCCTCATGGATGGTTTCTCGGGATACAATCAAATCATAATCATACCTAAAGACCAAAATAAGATAACTTTCACTTGTCCATGGGGAACTTATTGTTGAAACTTCATTCCTTTTGGACTTAAAAATGTTGGAGCAATCAATGCACCATGACAACCATTTTCCATGATCTCATACACACTCTCATGGAAGACTATGTGGATGATCTGATAGCTAAATCATTGACAATTGTTGATCACTTGTGGGTCCTAGATAATATTTTTCAAAGAATAGAAGAATACAAAGTGAGGCTAAATCCTAAAAAATGTGTATTTGGTGTGCAATCAGGAAAACTTCTAGGATACATTATTTCTAGATGAGGCATTGAAGTGGACCTAGAAAAAGTGAAAGCCATAATAGACATGCCTCCACCGACCAATATAAGTCAACTACAAACACTACAAGGGAGACTTCAGTCTATTAGACAATTCATAGTGCAATTAGTAGAAAAAAATACATCCCTTCCAGCATCTACTCAAAAAAGGGTACCGTTTGTATGGACAGATAAGTTCCAAGAAGCTTTTCAACGAATCAAGCATTACTTAATTACACCACTAGTGTTAATGCCACCTATTGATGGACGACCTTTAATACTCTATATTTCAACAACCACATCAGCACTAGGAGCCTTACTTGCACAGAATGATAATGAGGGTCGTGAAAGGGTAGTGTATTATATTAGTTGTACTTTGGTAGGTTATGAGCTAAATTATAGTCCCATAGAACATGCATTTCTTGTGGTAGTTTTCGCTACTTAATGAATAAGGCACTACATGTTAAACCACCAAACAATGTTGGTCGCAAAGATAGATCTTTTGAAGTATCTCCTTAGTAAAGCAACATTAACAGGATGCCTAGATAAATGGGTAATGATAAGTATCTAGTAGAAAGAAAAGCTATAAAAGGACAAGTTATTGCTAACTAGCTAGAAGACACGCCGATTGAGGCAAATCATCCTCTAGTTTCATATTTTCCTGATGAATCCATCTTCACTCTTGAAATGGGAATGACATGGAAGTTATACTTTGATGGGTCCCACACAAATCATGGTTTAGGGGTTGGCATATTGTTTATCACACCACAGGGCAATACTATTCCTAAGTCATTCAGAATTGCTTTTCCATGCACCAATAATATAGCAGAATATGAGGCTCTTGTAACAGGATTACGAATGGCAATCAAATGGAAGATTAAGCACCTACAAGTTTATGGAGATTCTCAGCTGGTAGTCCAACAAGTTAATGATGACGATGATACCAAAGATGAAAAGCTCGCCCCATACAAACAAATGAAAGATAGTTTCAAATAATATTTTGAAAACATCCTCTTTCAAAAAATACCCCACATTTAGAATAGGGCAGTAGGCACCATGGAAACCATTGGTTCACTCTTGGACATACTTGGCAATGTGCATAAATTTGAGTTTTTGGTAGAACAGCTTTTGGTCCTTTCCTTTAACGTCCCATATTTGGAGATGGTGTGTGAACTTGTTGGTCCCAATTCCCAATGGTACAAAGACATATATGACTACCTCCATGCCCAAATCCAACCCCCTAACCTCTCGAACAACCAATGTAAGACATTTATCCATAAGTCCTCCAAGTATACCATCATCGGAGATACCCTAATAGATGTGCCCTAGATAATACCCTATTGAGATGTCTCAATACTGAAGAAGCACAAGCGACCTTGCATGGGGTAAATGAGGGTATATGTGGATCCCACTCTAGTGGTCCTGCCTTAGCCAAGAAGATTATGAGACTGGGCTATTATTGGCCTACGATGGAAAAAGACTCATATGTCTTTGTCAAGAAATATTGACAGTGCTAGATTTACAGAGACTTGATACACGCACCAGCACAGGAGCTCCATCCAATAATGTCACCATATCCCTTTTCCCAATAGGGACTCGACCTCATCTATAAGATACATCCTACATCCTCCAATGGCCATAAATTCATCATTACTGTGATTGAATACTTTACCAAATGGATTGAAGCCATTCCTATGACCTACATTACAGGCATACAAATTTCTAAGTTCATCCTTAACTACATCATTTGTCGGTATGGTGCTCCTCGATCCATAATCACGGATAATTTCCACCCTTTTAAAAACCAAGAAGTATGTCACCTCTGCTAGGAATTCCATATCCAACACCACTTTTCCAATCCATATTACTCATAGGGTAACAACCAAGCTAAGGTGTCTAACAAAACAATCCTCATAATCCTTAAAAAGACCATCAATGATGTTGGTTGTGATTGGCATTTACAACTTAACCTTTCCCTATGGGCTTACCACACAAGCATCTACACTCCCACCGATGCCACTCCATATTCCTTGGTATTCAGTTCTAAGGCCATCTTTCCTATTGAGGCTGAGATTCCTTCCCTAAGGGTATCTTTGAAAGGGCATATTAATGATGAAGAGTACCATGTGTCAAAACTACACGAGCTAGAGTTCCTAGACGAATGAATAAAAAAGGCACTAGACCATCTTCAAGCATATCAAAATCATCTTCGTCATAGCTACAACAAGAAAGTCTTGAATCGACATTTTGAAATTGGTGACCTGGTTTTAATGGAAAATCCAAAGAATCAAACAGAAAGATAAAAACCAAGAAAGTCTGAGTCAAACTAGCTAGGACCTTATATTATCACAGAAGCCTTTGGATCAGGAGCATACCAACTCTCTACCCCTGAAGGAGAACCACTATCAGCGTCAATCAACAACCCTCATCTAAAGAGGTTCTACGCATAGCTTCTGAGACCCTTGTCTTAATCATGAAAAATACAGAAAAATGGAAAAATAAAAAATTTGTTACCTAGACAAAAACCTGACAAACAGGAATCTTGGTAACATCAATTTTTTTTTTGAAAAATCAAGAAAATAGTAAAGAGAAATAATTTGACCAATAGTGAAAACCACTTCGATGGTGCTTTGGATGAGTACCATGGTGAAAAACCTAGCAAACAAGCACCATGTGTAGTCAAATCTGCTCCTTTGTCTACCACCATTCCAATCTGACTTCCCTATCATATCACCTATCTTTCCTATCCACACACCTTACCATTTATCCTCTTGTTGACGGTCGAAATGGCACAACAATAGTTAAACAGAATATTGCTATTTTTTTTCTCCTGAAAGAGAAAGACAACACATGTATATCTTAGCTCCCAAGGTCTTTGTAGTTGGTTCTCAACTGTGCTGATGTCCCTTAGTGGTCAATATGGCAGTAATGTTCAAGGGGCCTACTAGTGTGAGCTCTTGGATTGTTCTAAGATCAAGCATGAATTTAAACCTACTCTAACTGAGGGTTTTTAAAGAAACATAAAAAGATAGACCAGAGTTTTAAAATAGAAAAGAATGATAATTCACCTATCTTAACCAGACTTGTTATCTTTCAAGGATTTCCTAAACTAAAACTGTAGAATGAAATTAACTTATGATTGACACACAATTTCATTCGTTTACAGTGCTTATTTCAATAATAAATTGCAAGTTATCATTTAAACAAACCATTAAAGTAATACCTCAATCCTTGAAAGATTCTCAAATCAAATGATTAACTCAAGACAAACACCATTCTAAAACACAATCTAAAGTAGATTTTAATCTGGCTACTTCTTCTGTTAGTGAAATAGATAAGCAACACTTACAAAGCTGACACAATCACTAGTGTACATAAAATCTATGACTCTCAATTGTTCCCATTTATATTGAGAAAACTGAAAAGATACATTATTGGTTCCTATTGAATCTAACTACAAACTAAGAAGACAAAACAAGCTCCTATTACAAAGAATCAGGATGTAGTTTTGTCTCCTCCTGCTTCAGAAAATTCCTACTCTATTGTTGCTCTTAACTTCTAACCTTTTTTAGTTCTAACCCTAACTGTCTAACTATGTTTTTTTTTTCTCTAATTTTCTCCTAACCTTTACAAAGAGGCAAGAATTCCATATATATATACAGAGTGTACCAAAAGAATGCATTGTCCCCCTGCATTAGGGTTTACAAAATATCTGCTTCCAGGAGAGTTGGCTCTCAGATCTTTCTCAAGAGAGTCAAAGTTGTATTCAATGGGAAGCCTTGCTATCCATGTTGATGAAGGATTTCTGCCCTCAGGAGAAGCCTTTTAGATCTTTTGCAGCTGCCACATTTACTTTGGCCTTTCGTGTCCATATTTGAACTCCATCGGGGCCACCTTCAATGCTCTAAAAGCCATTTTCCATTAATATTGATCTGCCTCTCATCAATGGTCACTACAACTATCCTTGTGATTCATGGTTGTTTCTTTCCTTCGGCCTCCTTCATGTCTTGGACCTTTCTGCACGTTGACCACCTTTTGGAAGCATCACTGGGTCTCCCTTTAGGTCTAAACATCATCACCTAAGTTGACCCATCAGCTCATGATCTCAAAATGAATACATGTTGTTTGCATTCTACAGATTTCCTTCACAGGAATAGTCAATTAGTCAAACTGTTGCAGGTCAACCCTCCTAGCTCCTCCTGATTGGCTAGACATACGCCACGTAGGCTTCCCGGGCACTCAAAAGTGATCCCCATTGAATCGCATGTTGGTGAGACACTAATTGTGTCTCACCGATGCGATTATATCACTTATAGCAACTATCGACGTAACATAAGATAGTCGGTGAGACCTTTTGGCGAGCTGCAGAAGTCATATCGAGCTCATTTTTCAAGTTGGGGAGACATCTTTGTTTTGGGAAGACCTTACCCCGAACTCACTCCATCACACTGAAAGGCGCAATCATGTCAGTGAGACCATTGCCTGTCGATGTGACCCTATAGCGAAGCCCCTTCATTTGTTTGGAGTCTCCCTAATTTCCTCCTGCCCTCCTCAGGCTCCCTTTTGTTTTGCTGAGACCTCTTGGAACACATCTTTCTTCTCCCCGAGGGGATACCCTGTCAGTGTGACACTACTTAGTCACTAAGACCTCCTAGCGAGAGTGTAAATCTTCCCCGAGAACCCTTGGGGAACCTTTTTTGGCAAGAGGTATAGCGACGCCCTCTTCGTCGATGAGACAATCGCTCATCCGTGAGACCTCTCCCCGATCTCCTGATGTCATATCGAAGACTGACCCTTCAGTGAGACCTATGCTAATCAGCCAGACCTCCTGCCGAAGGCAAAATTAATGCTAGGCTTCGAACTTTAGTGGGACCTTCCCGTCGGGCAGACATTATGCCAAAATGACAACCTTTTTCTAATCCATGTTGTCGCCAAGACCTCCCTTTAGTCACACCGATATGCATCCTTTCATTTGACATGTGTCACTATAACATCCTCTTATCAGGAGACATCTTGTAGATACCCTATGTCTCGCCGAAACCTTTATATATTCACTTTTGGTCGCCGTGACAATCTCGCTCTTTCCCCGATGTGACAACATGTCGGTGTGACATCACAGGTTGGCAAGACTGCAAGACCTCATACCGATAGATCCCCTTTTGCGCTTTGTCGGCGAGACCAAATGCATTCGCTGAGACATCTCTCCACTATGAAAGTTTCTCACCAAAAGGTATATCTTTATCGGTGGTCGGTGAGACATGAAGCCTTCAGCAAGATCACACACCGAAGATACAACTCTTGCTGAAGTGTTAGCCTGGTCCACGGTAGTCAGTGAGACTTGAAGAATTCACCAATACCTCACCACAAAGGAAAAATCTCCTGCCGATATGTGTATCCATTTGTCACCGGTCGGTGAGACATGAAGATCTCGCCGAGACCTCTCTCCGAAGGAGACCTTCATGCTAATGGGAAACCCCTAGTCACCAGGATGATGATCAATGTCTTGCCGATAGGAACCTACATGTGAATTCCACTCACCATGACATCCCTGAGGTCTTTTCGATAGGAAACACAAACGCCCATTAAAAAAATGCACTGGTAGTCGGCAAGACACCTGTAAGGTCTTGCCGACTTTATTCTTAGAGGAAAATTATGACCAACTAGATTGAGGAGTGCACTCCAACTGGACACTCCCTTGACACATATCATTACGTGCATGATCCAATCCTGCAAAACAAGTGACTCCATTAGTCCCCAGAGCATATAAAATATATTATGATAAACTATTCAGTTGCTTATGATTATTTCATTGAATCTTAGGAAGAAGAAAACAAACTCAAGCTGAGACAGAACCAAATCCGAACCAAAAATGACACCCTTCTTCAAAACTGGTAGGGGCAGAACCAAGAAGAAATCAGAACCAGGACCGAAACAGGAGGCAAAGTTAGATGAATCCCAATGGAACCGGGATCAGGACAAAATCTGACCCTGAAACCTTTTGAAAGTTTCAGTTTCAGCTTCCACCCTGGTCCTACCTCCGACGAAACTCAAAAGAAGACGAAGAAAAGGATGAGAAGGAAGAAAGACAAATGGGAGAAAGCACCCCCCAAAAATATACAAGGGAAGAAAGAAAAAAAAGAACAAAACTAGTGCAAGGCAAAAAAAAAGAGGCGGAACCGGGACCGAGGACAACAAGAATACAAAATTTGGAAGGAATTCCAAGTTCGGAATTAGTCCTAGTTCTAGGTCCACCAGAACAAAAGAAAAGAAAAGATCCAAGAAAGGAACATGCTCCCAAGGCACAAGACATGAAACACGAGTCAAAAAAAACCAACAGAGGAAATGAAAACATAAGAGAGCAGAGTTGAAATCGGGACGAAATCCAAATTCAGAACTTTCAATGAGTTTTTCGTCCAGATTCAGACCTGGACCCGGCTCTGCCAGACCAAAAGATGAAAATAAAGGAACCGTCAGAACCGGAACCGGAGACGGAGCAAGACCAGAACTTGGATGTAATTCCAAACCCGATACTGGTCCCGGTTCCGCTTCCAACGAAATTAAGAAAAATGCCTAAAGGCAGAAAACTAAAGGCCCAAAAGACAAAAGAACAAAGGGGGACCCATTTTGTTCCAGAATAAAATGGGGTGGTTATGCAAGGCATAACAAATGGTGACTCGGCTAGGAAAATGGTTTAACCATTTTCAAGAAGCTGAAGGATTTAGCTACATAGAACTCCTAGTTTATGAACAACAGAACTCCAGTTGGGTTAGTTTTAGTAACCAATGTTGAGCTAGAATCTCAAATGTAAATCAGCAATAGCTACTCCTAAATCTATGTGTGTGCTCGATTGTGCATCACTTTTTTGTAAAGTTTTCTTCACCTTTCGAACAACAATGTGCAAGATCTGAGCTACATGAGTTGATTCCCTTTAATTATTGTGCAATGATATCCTGGGCATTGCTCCGCTTCCAGTCAGGCATCCATAGCCCCGACGGAGATACCTCTAGTTTTTTCACAGCATTTCTCTACTACTAGTCAAGCGTTCATAGCCCCGGTAGAGATACTGGAATCACCCATTCATATTGAATCTTCTTTCTCTTTCAGATAATTCTTTTCTCTTTTTTTTTTCATAGAGTTTTAGATATTTAATTTAATTCCTTTTCAATATGTCAGATGTTTAACATCTGATCTGGGTTGAAAACTACCATGGACCTCATAATAGCATTTGGAAATTGGATTTTTCACTCAAATCTTACAACACTTTCATCCTAGGACAAATATACCATTACAAGAGGAGATGATCTTATGGATTTGTGATAGATTCAGGGGAGCTAATGAAGGTCATTTACTTTGCACCTTGTTTTCAAAACCTTCCACAACTCTTATTGACAATGGGCATAAAACAAAGAATTTAGGACAAAATCACCCAATCAGAAAACTTGAAAATATCTAAACCACTTCTCTCCTAATGACCAAAGTATGCTTCAGATAACAACCCCCTATTTAAAAAAAGAAAAGAAACAGATAAACCCCAAAGACAAAACAAAACAGAAACAAAAAGAACAAAGGAAATAAGAAGACAAGAAGAAAGGACAAACAGGAAAACAACAAATTATTTACAAACAAAAGAGAAAATTACTTACATAAAGAGCAACAGATTATTTACACACAAAAATTATCTACAAGAAGAAACTATTTACATAGATGCATCCCCCAACAGAGGTACCAAATTCATGATTCAAAATAGTATTTAAGAAATTGTCCATTGACAAGCAATGGAATAGGTTCTCCAGTGAGACTACTCAATTGGAAAGCATTTTCTCCTAGGATCTCAGTAATCTGATAAGGACCTAGCCAGAGTTTGTCAAACTTTTGGTGACTGCCTTTCTTCTCAGTAGCTTTATCCCATAACAACACAAGGTCTGATATCCTAAAGGCTTTGATTTTGGCTCTTTTGTCAAACCAATGTTTGACAACAACCTGGTGCCTAAAGAACTATTGCAAGGTGGCATCTCTTTGTTCTTCTAATTTCAACAAAGTAGCTAATTTGAATTCTATCCTATTGTCATTAGAGTAGAATTTCTACATGAACTCAAGGATAGGTATCTGTAGATGGATAGGGAAGATAGGCTCTTGGCCATATACCAGCTTGAATGGTGAAGTCTTTAGAGTAGCCTTAATCCTAGTCCTATCTTCCCATAATGCAAATCTTAGCTAGGTATGCCAGTCCCTAGGGTTGTGTTCTAACAGTTTTTTTATTACCCCTAGAAGGTTCTTATTGGTTGACTCTGCTACTCCATTTCCTTGTGGGTAATAATTCAAAGAATACTTCAAGACAATTTTGTGATCATATGCCCAGGAAATAAACTCAGCAGAAGAAAAGCAAGAGCCATTGTCACATACCAACGCAAAGGGTACCCCAAACCTTGTAGTGATGCACTCGGTGAGGAACTTGATCACTACCTTTATTGTGTTGTTCTTGTAGGGTATATCCTCTGTCCATCTTGTGCAATAATCAGTAGCAGTCAAAATAAACTTGTACCCTGCAAAAGATTTTGGGTTAATTACCCCCATAAAATCTAAGGCCCATTGGGAAAATGATCTTACCTCGTAGGCAGGTTGCAATGGCATGGCCGCATGGCATTCCCTTGA
The DNA here is from genome assembly GCA_007258455.2 of Sequoia sempervirens. Lineage (NCBI taxonomy): Eukaryota > Viridiplantae > Streptophyta > Pinopsida > Cupressales > Cupressaceae > Sequoia > Sequoia sempervirens. Next base: position 66,293 of record VDFB02321686.1, read on the forward strand.
TGCAAAAATCTAACATATGTGACATGTTCTTACATGCTAATGGGAATCCTTGAACACACAAGGCTAGTAATAACCATATCTAAGGATTTGGTGTGCCAATGAATCTGCAAACCCATGACCTATGTCGTGTTTCCCATGAAACTCAGAGATCACATGCTTAGCCTCTTTCTGATCAAGGCATCGTAGGTATACTCCTTCAAAATTCTTCCTATAGAGTGACCCTCCTTTGAACATATAATGGGAGATATTCATTCTCAGGGCTCTCCTTTGAGTTGAATTCATCCCCTTTGGACAATGATTATTGAGCATAAAATAGATGATATCAGCATACCGAGGGTCACTGGAGAAGGATTGGGTTGTGTATTGCTAACAAATGATGTTGTCGCCAGCATTCATCATGGTCTGAGACAACCCTATACCCCTAACTAGTTTCATAGGGTGTATCTCCAGATCGAATTCTTGCAAGATGGCCATCCATTTCCCTCTTCTTTCTCCTAGCTCGCTTTGCATAAGCAAAGATTTCACAGCAACGTCAGGAACTACAACGATGATTTGGCTTTGGAGAATCTAATGTCGGAACTTCTTGATAGCCCGAACCAGTGCAAAAGCTTGCTTCTCAAGGGATGGGTATTTGATCTCAGCATTCTTAAATGAAGAGCTCATGAAAGCAATTGGTCTATCCTCTGCCTCCTCTCTTCATTGAGTTAAGATAGCCACACAGGAATGCTCAGAAGCAAAGGAATAAATATAGAATGGTTTTAAATAGTCGGGGCTGGTGAGAACTGGAGCTTCCGAAAGGGATCGCTTGATTTGTGAAAATGTGTCCTTTGCCTCCTTAGTCCACTCTATTTTGGCATCCTTCTTCATCATTTTGTTCAGTGGTTTCATGATTTTAGCAAAGCCTGTAATGAATTTTCTCACGAAATTGATCTTCCCGAAGAAAGACCTCATTTCTTTCTTGATTCTTGGCCTGGTGATCTTCAGAATGGACTCGACTCAGTCTAGATTGATTGATATTCCTCTTTCAGAGATCACGTGTCCCAAAAGCTTCCCTTTAGAAACTCTGAACACACTTTTTGGGATTCAAGGAGATGCCATATTGGATACATCTTTGAAGAACTTTGGCTAAGTCTACAGCGTGGTTCAGTCGATCTTTGGAGAATACCATTAGGTCATCCATGTAAACGATGATGCACTTTCCAATCAGATCCTTGAATGCTATGTCCATTGCGCATTGAAAAGTTTCCCCAACATTTATCAGACCGAATGGCATCCTTCTATTTGCAAATGTTCCCCACTTTGTAGTGAAGGTTGTCTTCATCCTGTCTTCACAGTTGACCATTACCTAATTGTATCCAAAGTAACCATCCAACAATGATATCATCTGAGATCCATTGACAGTCTACAAGACCTCATCTAGAGAAGGAAGTGGGTAGTTATCTTTTTCTGATGCTCTGTTCAGATTCCTAAAGTCCACACATAACCTGATCTCTCAGTTTTTCTTATGGACTAGAACTAAGTTAGCCACCCAGGTTGAATGGTGTACAGGGAAGATTATCCTTCCCGAAAGCAATTTCTGAACTTCCTTCAGGATTAGTGGCTCAATCAGGGGATTGACAGGGCGTTGTTTCTGTTGAAATGGCTTAGCTTCGGGCTTCAGAGGGATAGTATGAGTCATCATAGAAGCATCGAATGTCTTTAGGTCTTCATATCCCCAGGCTATCGCAGCAATATCCTTCTTCAGTGCCTTTAGTATATCCTTTATGATTGTTTCAGGGTAGGCTTTCCCTATGTAGATATTCCTTTCAAGACCAGAATCAGCTAGGTTAACCATTTCGTACTCGCCTCCTTTATCTTCAGCTGATATCTTTTCTCGAGCCTTTGGGTCTGTTGGATCAATTTTTCATCTGTTTCCTTGGTCTTGGTTTGCTATCAGGTTTTCAGGGCTTAAACCCTAGTTAGGGTTTCCTTTTCCATCTTGGTCACTTGTTCTTTTTCCATGGTGACTGGTCTGGCTGGTGCGCATCTCACTTAAGTTCCTCCCCGAGCCTTGTCTCTCGTTCGTCATCGGCCCCTTGTTACCGCTTTCACCGGCCCCGCGTTGCCTTCGTTGTGACCTTTTTCGCTCAGGATAACCTCTCGGCGACCCCGTGATATCCCCCCAAGGTCTCTTTCCATCGGCCTATGTTGGTTGTGTCAAGGAGATGTTTCCCCAACTTCTTTGTGTCTCACCGATGGGATTTTTTCCCATCGGTGTGTTGATGTCCTCTCGAGGTGGTGTCTCACCGAGTTCTATATGTCTCCCTGACTTGTGCACATGGAACGGTTCATCGGCGTGAATCAGTTGGTTGGGCTAACGTCTTGCTGAATTCAAATGTCTCGAAAATGGATGCACTTTGGGATCCCATTGGTGTAAGTTATGATCTGCAGCAGGAGGTCTTGGTGAATACGATTTGTTACACCGACCGAAAACATAAAGGTAATCTCTTTTGTAAGAACTAGGGTTTTCGGCGAGAGGTCTCGGCGAGTGACCTCCGGTCTCACTGATGGAACACAAAGGGTCTTCATCGACATAAGCTTTCGATTGTCTCAGTGACACACAAGTGAATGAAGGGGCTCTCGATATGACACAATATATTCTACAAGAGGTCTCCCCGATGATAGTATGCTACAACGACATCTCATAAGTGGTTTATTTCAAAGGCTCTTCGGTGAGAGTTATTTTCCTTGGGGAGATGTCTCCTTGACCCCTATTTGTCTGGCCGATTGTGGCGGCCCCCTTTTTACTCTTCAGTGTGACTTCCCTTTGGCCGCGGTGACTTCACCATGATGTCTGGATGACCCAGGCCATCTCTCCGTGACTTCTCCGCCCTCGCCCCCACTCGAGCAACTTAAAGGCTACAAATGTGCACGTGCATCAGATGAATGATGATGTTTTAACTTCAATAGTAAAGGGGCCCGATGTTTAACTTGAAGAATGAGCACCGGGTATATCACGCAAATGTCTACAGAAGTCAACGACAGTCGGGTGCCGAGCGATGAGATCAACGAATCTCGCTCGCTGTGCCGGTGCAAGCTATAGGGATATTAAATCCTACGAGGAGTGTGATCTAGTGGAGGCCTGTTTCAACGGTCCAATGATATTCAAATGATAGCCGTCCAATCTCAATTGATCGACGGTGAGATTCAACCATGTGTGCGGCTAGGGTTTGGAATGTGTGTCGCATGCGAAAATCAGAAGCTGGAGCATTCATGGTGATGCAGCTCTGGGACAAGGATGGCATGGCTCAAGTATGGGCGCACAGATTCTACAGCGGATTTAATGCTGACTGACAGATTTGGCATTGAGATTTCCTTCTGCATTCATCTGAATGAGCATTCAATGCAATCCAATGATTTCCAACAACTGATGACTTGGCCTGCGAACTGTTCTAGGGTTTGTCCTAGTCGGCTGATGACATGTAATCTCATTTGGCCGGTTCCTTGTTGCTTCTCCTATTCCTATAAAGGAGAATTTCATGGCCAAATGTAGGGGTTCAGTTCCATAGTGTTCAGTTCCACACTTTTTCTAAGTTCTGGGACTAGTTTGAGATAGGCTAGGGTTTAGTCTTGAGTCAATATTGAGTCTATAAGCTGTAAAGTCTGAATTTCTCTGTAAATGCAATCAGTCGTGCAATGAAAACATGAAGATGCTTGTCTCTCATGCATACATCATCAGATTGTCTCCACATTTGTATGCTTTTAATCATTTGAATGAATGGCATAAGGTGTCTTTATTCATCTTCTTGTATTTCACAAGTTTGTGTTGTTTGTTGATAGGTCTTCTTCAAGGAAGCAGTTAAATCCTTTGAACAAATAGCAATGATTACTTGTTTGTAGGTTGGATTTGCTAAGTAGAGTCTAGTTGATACAAGAGTTTGGATTGTCAGTGTAAGGAATTGACAGTTGATGTAAGGCACCAACAAAACAAGATCCACTGATTGAGCTCTGTTTGCAGATGAATTCCATCTTTTGTGTATGACTCCATGACCCTGGATTAGGCACTGATCTATCTTGTAGCCTAGTTCCTCTCAGAAACCTTTTAATCTACAAATCATTGAATATCTTTTGTTTAGTTTGTGTCCTGCCTCCTAGTTGCTTCAAGGTTGAGCTACTGAGAATCTAGCCCTATTTGAGGTCCTCAATGCTTGGCATCATGAGTCATCTGCTATAAAAAGCAATGTTTATTCTTATTTGAGGCATTGTGTGGGTATACCCACCTTGGTTCTACAGAACCTAAAGTGCAAAAGATCTTTTGATCTTGTCAGTTGGTCCAGGTCCTCCAAGCTACCCTTGATTGGAGTTGGCTACTCCATAGGTAGAATAGGAGACCAACCTGGTTTACAAGAAAAACAACCAACAGGGTCTAAGTCAAAAATTATTTCTAAAGCAACCATTCCCTTGGGAATGTTGTTATTCCTTAAATTAAGGACCCCTTTTGTATCACATTCTTCAGGGCTCCAATCCCCTTGATCTCTGTTGAACTCATCAATGATTTGCCCCTCAAAAACATCTGAGCTTGCTAAGAAAGCAAGAATATGTCGATCATCATCAAAGACTTGAAAGTTCATGATATTATCAAGAATTACAGGGGTGGATATTAATTCCACTGAGAATTTCTTGAGCTTGGAGCCTTGCATAGGTTCTAGGATGCTTGCAGCAACAGCCAATGAATCGGCTACCTGATTGTCTTCTCTAGGGATTAAGCTAATCCCAAAGGCATCAAAGTCCTCAATCAGGTTCCATACCTGATTTCTATAAGCTACCAGCCTTCTGTTATGACACGTGTATTGGCTGCGCACCTACTTGATAACAATTTCTAAATCTCCCTTGACCATCAAGGCTGTGACTTTCTTCTTATGTGCAAACATTAGTCCCCGTGCCAGAGCTTCATATTCTACTACATTACTAGTGCATCCAAATTGTAGCCTATAAGAAGCAAAGAAAGTTTTCCCTTTCGGGCTGGTTAGTACAATTCCAACACCATAGCCTATTTTTGGATTTGGATCCATCAAACGTGAGGGTCCATAGTTGATCACGGGTTGGAGTTGATCCTTTCAAAGTTGTTATGGGTGCTTGATCTTTTGCATCAGGGATAGGGAAAGGATGCTCTGTAAGTTCTTTAGATACACTCTCCAATTCCTGCTTAGTTATATCATCTGACCTGTGGCTATCCTTCTGACAGCCACTTGTGTCTTTGATGGGTCCATCAGGTTTTGGCATATTTGTGAGTGCAGGGGTATCGGGAAAATCTTAGAGTTGTTCCACATAAACATTTTGGTTTGGAAACGTAACTGAGTCAAGTTCGATTTGAGAAGGAATCTCCTTTGAAAGTACCCTATCTCTGGTTAACATTATTGCTTCCTTGGCCTCAAATGAGAAGCGGTCTGCAATGGTCTCAGGGTGACTTGAGCTAGCTTCCTCAGCTTGGGAAATATGATTTAAAATGTCAATGTAGGTTTGAAAAGTCACTTCAGAATGATTTTGGTAATGTACCCTGCACCAATTAGGGAGTAGCAGACTCTGTAGATTGGTATCTTCCCCTAAGACCAGTTGGTCTTGTTGCAGCTTTCTAATCAAGGCCTGTTGATTTTCATTAATCATGGGGTCAGGGATTTTTTGTATTGACATGTCTTTAGAATTGAGAACCGAGAAGGTTAGAATTTCTTCTCTTTTATAAACCCCCATCTCAGTCTCAAAGTAAGCTACCTCATTGGGACAATCATACTCAGTGATGATATGCTTGAGGCGAGGCTCACTTTCAATTCTAATCTATGTAGGCACTCCCCTCCATGGTAGCCACATATGTGAGAAGTCGAAGGAGAGATATCCCCCTATACCTTTCATTAAATATCTGCTCAACAGCATACCATAGGTCTCAAGAATGTCTGCTACTTGAATATATATGTTGGTTAGGATCCTAGGGTCAGATCCTACCTACACATGTATGTTTCTTAATTCTCCAACTACATTAACCTCGGTTTTGTCAAGTTGGATAACCTTCTTGTTTGTTTGGATCGGGTTCAATCCTAACTTCTTACATATAGAGAATGGCATGACATTTCCAGAAGCCCCTGAATCCAACAAAAAATTATGCAGGTTCTTCCCACAAATTCTTAAACTCAAAAGAAATGGTGGAGTACCTATCTTGTTTCTGTACAAGGCTGCATGCATGTCTACAACAGGTGCCACCTTGTTTTTTCCTTTTGATTTGTCAGCTTGCTCCAAAGCTTTCAACAATATCTCCCTTTGGGCCGGGCACCACTTTAAGATGTCAAAATATGACAAAGAAGTTTTTTGTTTCTACATCTCAAAAACAATATCAAATTATGTATTATAACTTGAATTACTTTTGAAAATAGCAGAGGAATTACCCTTGTTATGGAAGTCAAGCGGGCCTTTTGGTGAAGGAGGGTTATTATCAGCATTTTGATTTGGGGGCACCATGTGATTAGGTGGCGCTGATGTAGTGAATGGACCCTTACTTTGATTTCTCAAGAAGTGTCCTCCCTTTGCCTAAAAAGCTTGGGCATCATATGAATCTTCCTCTGGTTCATTCTCCTCTTGCCTTGGGAATGAAGGTTCCTCCTCAAACAGGTCATAAGTCATTGCTTATCTACTGAGCTGCCTCCCCTGTGAGGGTTCCCTTGGAATGTTTGGGAATCTTCCTGTGCCATCTTGATTACTTTCTCCATTTCAGGGCAGTTCACCTCAGAATGGGTTGCAGTATCATGCATCCTGCACCAATTGGTCATAAAGTTGAGGTCATCCACATTTGCAGTATGTGCTCTCTCCTCATTTTCTTGATAGTTGTGAGAGACTCCACCATTATTGGGCCATGTATTCCATCACCTACTATTATTTGGCCTTTGGTTATACCCTCTATTTTGGTTATGATACCCTTGATTAGATGAGCTTTGGCCTTGATAACCCCTTTGGTTGTAATTGTTATGGTTCTGATAGTTACCCTGATTGTTGTTGTTTTAACTAGGGTAGCTACCTTGGTTTTGGGAGGGGTTCAACCGAAGTTGAGCCAGGTCATTTGTAACTTGAGATAGTGTTTTCTTCAAGGTCTCTACCTCATTCGTAAGTTGGACTATCTTTTCACTTTCCACACTCTTAGCAACAGGTGGCTGACCACCATGATTTGGTGTCCTAATTTGGTTTTGACGACCATGGGAACTTTGAGGAAGTTGTGATTGTTGAAAGGGATCAGAAGTTCCAGTAGCAAAGAATGGGATAGGTGGTTGAGTTTGCAATTTAGACATAGGCCCATAATGGGAAGGAGACATTCCCAGGATAGGGTTGAATAGAGGAGTTGGGCTATGCATCTGATATCCTATCAAAGGGAAACCTCCTCCCAAACTTCCTTGTTGAGAACTAATTTTTTGTTGAAGCTTAATAGCTAAGTGATAAACTTTGGGTAGAGAATCAATATCAGATGGTTGATAGGTCCTTTGCAAGAAAAATCCAAGCAAGGGGTCTATAACTCTAAAGTAAGCTTGAATGGCACTATTCTCAGCGACTAGATAGGGATCTTGCAATCTCCTATACATTCGTTGGAACCTGGTGTTGAACAAGGGAAAGGATTCACATGGCTCTTTCCTGATGGTAGCAAATTGGTCGTATAAAAGAGTTGGATCCACATAAACCCTAAACTAATTGATAAAGGCATTTTCCAGATGTGTCTAGGTCAGAATGGAACCTTGAGGAAGATTAAGGTACCAATTGTATGCCATGTCCCCTAAGGAGTAAGGGAACAACCTACAAACTACATCATGGTGAGCTATTTGAGCTCTGGTACAAGCATCCTTGAAAGCTTGTATGTGCTCTTCAGCACTCCTTGACTTGCCATGAATATACTTGGGGCAGAATTTCTCAGGGTTCATGGGCATATCGTGAAAACCTCTAGGAATAGTCCCCAATCGAGAGGGATTATTCTGAAAGAATTCCATTGGTGGGGGTGGTGGTGGTTGAGCCAGTTGTTGTATGGGTTAAACTAGTTGTGATGACAATTGAGATGGATTGGATGATGGATTGATGGGTATCCACTGGGGTATAGGTGAAAAGCTTGGTGGAGTGAGCGGAGCTGATAAGGGTGGAATAATGGTTGCCCCAGTCTTATGACTCTTGTGTCTTATTGGGGTCTTTAGTTCTATGAAAGGTGATGGATTTTCAGCTAATCGAAGAACTCTGTGGGACCTTTCTGGGGAGGAAAACCAAGCTTTATCCAGTTTTCCCTTCTAGGCCCTCCTTCTAGCGCCAGCCCCTGTTGACGGTCGAAATGGCACAACAACAGTTAAACATAATACTGCTATTTTTTTCTCCTGAAAGAGAAAGACAACACATGGATATATTAGCTCCCAAGGTCTTTGTAGTTGGTTCTCAATTGTGTTGATGTCCCTTAGTGGTCAATGTGGCAGTAATGTTCAAGGGACCTGCTTGTGTGAGCTCCTGGATTGTTCTAAGATCAAGCATGAATTTAAACCTACTCTAATCGAGGTTTTTAAAGAAACATAAAATGATAGACCAGAGTTTTAAAATAGAAAAGAATGATAATTCACCTATCTTAACCAGACTTGTTATCTTTCAAGGATTTCCTAAACTAAAACTGCAGAATGAAATTAACTTGTGATTGACACATAGTTTCATTCGTTTACAGTGTTGATTTCAATAACAGATTGCAAGTTATCATTTAAACAAAACATTAAAGTAAGACCTCAATCCTTGAAAGATTCTCAAATCAAATGATTAACTCAAGACAAACACCATTCTGAAACACAATCTGAAGTAGATTTTAATCTGGCTTCTTCTACTATTAGTGAAACAGATAAGCAACACTTATAAAGCTGGCACAATCACCAGTGTAAAGAAAATCTATGACTCTAAATTATTTCCATTTATATTGAGAAAACTGAAAAGATACATTATTGGTTCCTACTAAATCTAACTGCAAACTAAGAAGACAAAAGAAGCTCCTATTACAAAGAATCAGGATGCAGTTTTCTCTCCTACTTCAGAAAATTCCTACTCTATTGTTGTTCTTAACTTCCAACCTTTTTTAGTTCTAACCCTAATTGTCTAACTGTGTTTTTTTTCTCTAACTTTCTCCTAACCTTTACAAAGAGGCAAGAATGCCATATATATATAGAGTGTACCAAAAGAATGCGGTGTCCTCCTACATTAGGGTTTACAAAATATCTGCTTCCAGGAGAGTCGGCTCTCATGATCTCAGAATGAATACATGTCATTCACATTCTACAGATTTCCTTCATAGGAATAGTCAATTAGTCAAACTGTCGCAGGTCAGCCCTCCTAGCTCCTCCTGATTGATTAGACATACACCACACAGGCTTCTCGGGTAGTCAAAAGTGATCCCCATTAAATCTCATGTCGGTGAGACACTAATTGTGTCTTGCCAATGTGATTATATCGCTTATAGCAACTATCACCATAGCATAAGACAGTTGGCGAGACCTTTCAACGAGCTACAGAAGTCATACCGAGCTCATTTTTCAAGTCGGGGAGACATCTTTGTTTCGGGAAGACCTTACCCCTAACTCACTCCATCACACCGAAAGGCACAATCATGTCGGTGAGACCATTGCCTATCAATGTGACCCTATAGCAAAGCCCCTTCATTCATTTGGAGTCTCCCCAATTTCCTCCTACCCTCCTTGAGCTCCCTTTTGTTTTGGTGAGACCTCTTGGCACACATCTTTCTTCTCCCCGAGGGGATACCCTGTCGGTGTGACACTACTTAGTCACCAAGACCTCCTGGCGAGAGTGTAAATATTCCCCAAGAACCCTTGGGGAACCTTTGTCGGCAAGAGGTATAGCAATGCCCTCTTCGTTAGTGACACAATCACTCATCGGTGAGACCTCTCCCCAATCTCCTCATGTCATATCGAAGACTGACCCTTCGGTGAGACCTATGCTAATCGGCCAGACCTCCTACCGAAGGAAAAATTAATGTCGGGCTTCAAACTTTGGTGGGACCTTCTCGTTAGGCAAACATTATGCCAAAACAACAACCTTTTTCCGATCCATGTTGTCGCCAAGACCTCCCTTTAGTCACACCGATATGCATCCTTTCATTTGACATGTGTTGCTGTAACATCCTCTTATCGGGGAGACGTCCTATAGATACCCTATGTCTTGCCGAAACCTTTATATGTTCACTTTTGGTCACCGTGACAATCTCGCTCTTTCCCCGATGTGGCAACATGTTAGTGTGACATCACAGGTTAGAAAGACTACAAGACCTCATACCAACAGACCCCCTTTTGCACTTTGTCGGTGAGACCAAATGCATTCACCGAGACATCTCTCCACCGTGAAAGTTTCTCACCAAAAGGTATATCTTTATTGGTGGTTGGTGAGACATGAAGCCTTCAGCAAGATCACACACCGAAGATACAACTCTTGCCGAAGTGTTAGCCCGGTCTGTGGTAGTTGGTGAGACTTGAAGAATTCGCCAATACTTCACCATGAAGGAAAAATCTCCCGCCAATATGTGTATCCATTTGTCGCCAGTCGGTGAGACATGAAGATCTCGCCGAGACCTCTCTCCAAGGGAGACCTTCATGTCGATGGGAAATCCCTAGTCACCAGGATGATGATCAATGTCTTGTCGATAGGAACCTACATGTGAATTCCACTCGCCATGACATCCCTAAGGTGTTTCCGATAGGAAACACAGATGCCCATTAACAAAATGCACTGGTAGTCGGCAAGACACCTATAAGGTCTTGCCGAATTTCTTCTTAGAGGAAAATGATGACCAACTGGATTGAGGAGTGCACTCCAACTGGAATCCCTTGATAAATATCATTACGTGCACAATCCAATCCTACAAAACAAGTGACTCCATTAGTCCCCAGAGCATATAAAATATATTATGATAAACTATTCAGTTGCTTATGATTATTTCATTGAATCTTAGCAAGAAGAAAACCAACTCAAGCTGAGATAGAACCAAATCCGAACCAGAAATGACACCCTTCTTCAAAACTGGCAGGGGTGGAACCAAGAAGAAATCAGAACCGGGGACCGAAACGAGAGGCAAAATTAGACGAATCCCGACGGAACCGGGATTGGGACAAAATCTGACCCTGAAACCTTTTGAAAGTTTCAGTTTCGACTTCCACCCTAGCCCCACCTCTGACGAAACTCAAAAGAAGATGAAGAAAAGGATGAGAAGGAAGAAAGATGAATGGGAGAAAGCACCCCCCAAAAATATACAAGGGATGAAAGAAAAAAAAGAACAAAACCAGCGCAAGGAAAAACAAAAGAGGTGGAACTGGGACTAAGGACAACAAGAATATAGAATTTGGAAGGAATTCCAAATTAGTCTCGATTTCGAGTCCACCGAAATAATAGAAAAGAAAATATCCAAGAAAGGAACACGCTCCCAAGGCACAGGACCCTAAATGCGAGTCAAAAACAACCAACAGAGGAAATAACAATAGAAGAAAGCAGAGTTGGAATTGGGACAAAATTCAAATTCATAACTTTCAATGAGTTTTTCGTCCAGATTCAGACCCGGACCCGGCTCTGCCAGACCAAAAGATGAAAATAAAGGAATCGTTGGAACCGAAATAGGAGACGGAGCAAGACTAGAACTTGGATGTAATTCCAAACCTGATACTAGTCCTGGTTCCACTTCCGACAGAATTAAGAAAAATGCCTAAAGACAGAAAACCAAAGGCCCAAAAGACAAAAGAACAAAGGGGGACCCATTTTGTTCCAGAATAAAATGGGGTGGTTATGCAAGGCATAACACCTCTTCATATCACCCATAATAAATGGTTGTCATTTCCATAACTTGGAACCATTGACATCGAGCACACTTCGCATCCCCATTCCATCCTATTCATAATAAATTGGTCTTATACCCAACTGGGGATAGGCACTTGACTTACATAATTTGGTTCTTAGAGTGACTATTCTAAGGACGTAAAACCATTGAAAAAATCCAAAAACATCATAAAACTTAAAAATGAAAAAAAAATCAAAACATGTCAAAAGACCCAAAAAAACATCCAAATAACTTTCAAAAACCCAAAAATAGAGTTAGATTTAGTCACACCAGTTAGTCTTTGTCATTGTAGACCTATATTGCCTCTGTGACTAGACGTAGGCAAGGCCATCTATCAATGCGCCCCAAGGCATTAGGTTAGTCCTTTAGGTTTGTCAAATAAACAATGAAATCATGACTCAATCTTTTATCAGTAAAAGAAAGTCAATGGTCATGTTGTACTACAAGGTCTCTGCATGAATAACGTAGGCAAGGCCATCAATCGATGAGCCCCTGAGGCTACACTAGGTCAATCCTTTAGGGTTCGTCATGTCAGTCAAAATAAGTCAACAAGGTCATCAAGTCAAACCAAACAACTTGTTGAAACACTCAAATAACCAAAACAATCAATCTATGTCTTATACAGGATGTGTCCTTCCTAAAAATGAACATTGTCATTTGGTCAAGCTTCATCATTGCCTTATACAAGTGGTCACATGATTGAAACTAGACTCAACATCTTATATGATATGTGTCATTCCCAAAATCAGGCTTTTATCAAACATCATCTTATCAATCTCCTAGAAAATTAAACAACAAACAAATAAAAATTTTGCAAATATTCTTACTGGATGTTGACATTGTGGCTTTTTTTGTCTTATCTTTTCATTTGTCTTTGTCTTTGAGTTCGGTTACTAGCTTCCTTGAGGATTTCCCATGAAGCATGTAGAGAAGCAAGAATGTCTCAGGACTCTTTTTCTTTGACTGCTATTTTTTTATCGTCTTTTAGCTTTGCCTTCAAGTCAGGTTACTAGCTTCCTCGAGGATGTCCCACAAAGTATATAGAGGAGCGATGATGTCTCATGACTCATCTTTTATTTGATTGTTGTCTACGGTTTTTCTTGACAAAAAGACTGGGGTATTTTTTCCCTTAGTATGAGTTAGGACATTCCTTGTTTGTGAGTGTCTATTTTTAGTAGGTGGATGACCTTGCACACCTTTGTCTATCTCATATCATGGTTTTTTTAATCCATTTGTATCATTTAACAACCAATGATGATTAATGCAAGGCCTATTATATTTCAGTGAAATATTGAAGATTTCTAATACTAACATCCAGATTTTTCATGCTAACATTTCTTCTTTCTTGCATTATGACGGAGTCCTATGACACAAAAAAAATAATATTAATAAAGCATCCTTCATATGCATTCATGTTACAAACATCATATATACATTGTCATACATATATACATATTAAATCATACATATATGCTGCATTGAAAAAAAACAAAAATATACACATCTATTGCATCTAGGAATCCCTGGCATAACATAAATTCACCTTTATAAACTGCATAGCATATTATCACAACAAATGCATCCACATGTCTTTGTAAATACATAAATCACATTGCATCTCATAATGATAAACATAGCATCCATACATGACATCCATAATACCATAAAAGTAAATGCATACATCATCATATAGAATTAACACATCATCATAGGTTGCATGAATATCATAAAGTAAACATCGACATCCATAACAAATGCATAAATAGAAGACTGCATATCATATTAAACACTGCTTATCATATAATCGCCGTGAAAAATGATATATATATATATCACTCAAAAAAGTGTCACAATAACAATGCCATAATGTATCTCCCAAAATAGAGCTCACAAGCTTGATGGATACAAAATACAAGTGTCAAAATACACGAGTCAAAATCAGCCTATCCAGAATTGCCATGATCCCCAAAACCTGTGATGTTGCTCTCACCCCAACTAGATCTACTCTATGACTGCCTGCTGTGAGACCAACTACTGCTAACAACCTCTTATGCACTATGAGCTTGTCGCTCTGGTGGAAATTCCTCCTCATAGAGCTATCTATAGTACTACTCTATGCTCCCAATAGTGGCAACCACTCTGACCATATCTGTTGATGATCCACTGCAGGTAGCAATAAAATCTAGACTCCTCTGCTCTGCATGTTGCACTCTAATGACTGTGGTGTCCCTCTCCATCTATAAACCATCTCTCTCTACCCATATAGACTATACCTTATCCTCCAATTCCTACACTAGCTTGTAATCTGGACAAATCCTCATCCATGTCCCCAAAACTACCCCTGATGGGAACATCCTCAAAACCCTCCTCTCTATCCATAATCCTCTTACAGAGGATCCACTCCTCACCCATCTCCTCATCCTCTAGCTACTCCTCATGTCCTCCCACATCCACATCCATGGTTGCTGCAATTACTAACACCTCAAGATCCTCTTTCTCGGCTTCCTCTGCCTTGGCCTCTACATCAGGCATGGCCTCCTCCTCTTGTTGACCCTTCTCTCTCTCCTCTCTCTCCTCTCTCTCCTCCTCTCTCTCCCATCTCCTCTCTCTCCTCCTCCTCCCTCTCCTCCTGCTCTCCCTCCTCTCGGATAGGAGGAAGTGGTCTCCTCCTCCTCCTCAGCCTTTGTCAAACTCTCTTACCATCCTCTCCTCCCCTCCCATCACCACCATCATCACCCACTCCACCATCACCTCGACCTCCATCTCCTCTCCCTCTTCCTCCACCTCTCCTAGCTCGAGGACCCCATCCTTTTCTGACAACTGGTGTAGGTTGATCCAGATCTGTCAAAGGAATAGGCCTATGTGCTCACCACCATCCATCATACTCAGGATGGTTCCTGCATCTGCTAGTCCCCCTCTCCACCCTCACTTCTATGCTTATAATCCATCAATGACCTACTCTGTTGTGGTAGCTAAGATCATTAGACCCAATGGTGTCACCTCCCTAGATGACTGAGCATACACTGCTACTCCCTAGGGCTCACCCTGTTGCTCCCAAAACTATTGCAGGACCCAACTTGGAAAATACATCTCAATAATATGTACTGATTGGACAATACCCCCAATCAGATATCTCTCCTGAAGGCACCAAGGTAGATGTTGACCCTCATCTGGCCACTGATGACAATCCATATAAGGCCTCTAGATGAAACTCACTAATGTGTCCAAGCCATGTCTCCAATAACCAATATCACCCACATGTGTCTGTGTCACTTCCCCTATTTACATATATGTGTATGGTGTGGTGCTCTCCAAGTGATGATCAACTGGTGGATGGAACATTGCAATGTGCTCCCAAGCCCAAACCATCAAAAGAGTCACACCACAACTCATCAACTATCCTCGTCGATATACTATGTCATGTAGCTAAAAATAAACCATCACCAATAAACGTGGCCCCCATGCATACAATGACTCACTAGCCAACATACCAACAAGCATCTATCCCCATCTAACAAGAAATCCATATCCTTGACGATTTGGGATCACCATCCCGACTATTGCAGTGCATAGAACACAGTCGAATCACCCATACCAAGCAGCTAGTGTCAACCATCTGATCTCGTATCGATCAATACCCAGCTATGCTATATCATCATATACATAATAGGTAGTTAATGCCTAATATCCTCGGGCAGGATCATAGCTAACTCTCTCTCCCTAGATTGGTAGATGTATGATCCTATAGAAATCCTCCAAAGTGATGGTCGCCTCTCCTATAGGAAGATGAAAGGAACATGTCTCTGAGTTCCACTGCTCAACAAGTGCAGTTAGCATACCCCTGTTTTCCCTAATGATGGGCATGAATGCCACATGATACAAACCAAGATGCCATAACCTACACCTCTCACCGCTAGTCAACTGATCTCACAAATGATAGGTCCCTAGCGATCATGAATCTTGGGTATAAATTGGATCTAGTTGAAGCTATGACCAACATGAGAATCATTGTGTTAGTCTATTTTGCACATGTCATTAAAACAAGTCAAGCTTAACCTAGGACAACTTAGTCAACAATCAATTGCATCACTTAAATTCAAATACATTGCATGAGATCAAATGCGTCGAACCCCCAAATCAAATGTGGCTTAACATTACAATTGCATCATTCTAGAGCAATTGTGGCTAAGTCCTAATCAGTTGCGCACAACCAATGTCTGTTGCATTGCGCAAAGGAAAATGTGGAAACTAGACCGCGAATGTGTTACACTGTTCCAGTTGCATCACATGAAATTCAGAACCCTAATCTACCCTAGCATGTCTAATTCAATTACGTCATTTTGTAGTCAGATGCATTGAACGTGATAGCATTTGTGGCTATCACGGAGTGACACAACTAACTGTTGAAATTTTATCCTACCTAGAAATGCGTGACAATAAAAATTGACAAAGTGGGTTGAAAGAGCCTTACCAGCTCTCCTATGCCCTTCAACCATCTGAATGTACAAACTCTATAAGCATGGTGATCGCCATGGGGAACTCGCTCCATATTCACTCAGAGCTCCAATTTTTCAAGGTCTAAAAGTGCAAAATGAGCCTAGAATTGCTGATTTCCTATTTATACCCCCCCCCCCCCCAAAAAAAAAAAAAGGTTTTCACCTAAGGGTTTATAATTAGACGCACCCTTTTGCATGTTTGAACACAACTTTGGCTGCCCTAAATTTGTCGAAATTCAAAATTTACTTTGCCATCGCTTTTGTAGCTATCAAATTGACTTTTTAGAACAATTTTTAAATTTTTTGAAAATTTTGAAAAATTCTTTTGAGGGGGCATAACCCTATCCTGTTGTCACTGGGGCATGTTTTGATTGATTTTATTTGACACAGCGTGATAAAGATCATTGTATCAAAGAGGGACAAAATGTAGACACTAAAAATTGTCCTAGGCCTATGACCCTTAACTTCATAATTCTTTCATCTTCATTTTTCATAATTAAATAATGTTAATTATTTAATTATTTTCTAAAGTCGTATGTCCTCTATTAATTAAATAACTTTAATTATTTAATTAAATCACTCTTACCTTTATTCTTCCTCGATTTATTATTTATTTAATTACGTCGCTAATTAAATTTATCTTCTTTCTAAAATTAAATAAACTATTATTTAATTAATTTCTATGACACTTTCAACTATAGTTAAATAATCTCTTTAATTATATAATTATTCCTTAACCTTTTCTCTCTAATATTAAATAAATTTTTATTTATTTAATTTAATCCCAAAATCTTGAATGTTGAATTGAAATCATTTAATTCAAAAGGATTTATCCGTATCATATTCCTCTATAATTATATAATCTCTTTGTTACCTAATTAGTCATTTATCACTTAGGTCTAGATAAAATTTGATCATTCAATTATCTGGTGAGATAATATCTGATTTTCTCTAATGAACAGTCTTTATGTGTTGATCACTTCGTCAATCTTATCTTCTACATGCAATCTTTATCCTTCTGTGTCTCAATTAATTTCCACCAATGATTAAATTACTATTTAAGTTAATCTCCACCATTCATGCTTTATCACTTACACTAATTTAACCCTAAACCTATTGCATGTCACATCTTTTAATCATGATCATCAATTAATTATCTCTCAATCTCAGCCTGTCATTCAAAAATTACATCTTCTATAAAAGGGATTTATCTCTATCATTTTTACTCGTAAAATTTGATGAGTTTTGGAAGGAGCTCTAAGTGAAGATGGAGTGAGTTCCCCATGGTGATCACCATGCTTACAGAGTTTGTGCATTCTTAATTTTTTTTTGGATGAAATGGCAGGAGATAATTAAGGGAGATGTTAGAGCTATTGAGAATGTGGATGGGAGAAAAGCAAGGAGATATTAAAGCTATTAAGTTTAACCAGTTTATAAACTATTTTTGAAACAACAATTGTTAAACTTGTTATATGTTTGTGGCCAATGGCCATTATCTATTTTATGTTGAACTTATCTGGTTTGTTGGCCATAGGAAACAAACAAACCTTATCGGTTCTTTTTTAGTATAAATATGTGCAATCAAACGACTTGAAATATAGATTTTAATATAATAATAAACTGTTGTTTTTGAATCATGATATATTCTAGAAATTGTTTTGTGTGCATGATTAGTTCAAAGTAGAATAGAGTTTACATTCTATCACCAGATGGCCAAGGAGGTAGGGCCCACTGCTTGAGTTGTTCAGTGAATTTTCCAGATTAGTTTTGGTGTGGTAACTGTGTGTGATTTAATTTTTAAAGAATTTCCTTTTCTTTTCATAAATTTGGTTATTCACAGTTAATTGCAATTTAGTTTAAAAGTTGATTTCTTTTAGCTATCTGTTGATGTGTTTATTCATAGTGCGAGAATTAAAACTCTGATTTGTGCAAACTAGAATTTATTACTATTAGTGCATAATCTATAAAGTTTTTGTATTTCTGTCATTGCACTTCCTATCATAGTTCTTGGTACAATTGCTATCACAAAATAGAAACAGAAAGGTTAAACCAGATTTCTGATTAAATACTTGTGTGAATTAGCTGCATTCATCCCCACTTAGCTCACTATTTTCAGCCCTTCAGTATATAGCCACAACACTTTTCATGAGCTTACAATCCCTAGATTGACATTTAGGAACAAACTGGGGAAATCAATACAAAGTTTCCAAAACCTGATTCAATTTTCTTAAGCCCATTTGAAAGAATTACAAGGATAATTTTACCCAACTTTGATCCACAGTTCTATCCAAACATTTTGGCACCATTTCCTGGGAGAAGTGTTAAAGGCATGTTAGTCTAGTGAATTAAGTTAGGACCAGTGCACTAAGGAGAAAGTTTGTGTGATTATCGACCTCGACTAGGTAATTAACTTTAGTTTGCTCTATTATAAATCATATAGATGCATGAATCATAGTAGAGATAGTAAAGGGAGATTTGTTAAGAAGGATATAGGAAGTAGTTCACAACAAGAAAACCCACAAAATGAATTAAAACCATTAATTGTGAACGTTCCATCCAAAAAGAAACTAGTTGAACCTGATATTGAAAAATGTGTCATTGAGTCCACTTTTGAGTCTCCTTCTAGTTTCCAACATGAGTTTCTTGAAGATTCATTTAAAAAGGTTGCTAAGATATTTCAAGAATCTTACAAGCTCCAAAGTGGTAAGAACCCAAGAGACCTTAAGCCATTCACATCTTTCTCCACCCCTTGGGCATTTGGAACCATGGAAAACAACAATAACAATAATAAGAGAGCATTGGCCAACAAAAACCCTATTACCTTTGAGTTTCTCATTGCACATCCAAAAAAGGATGCCCCCATGAAGAACATACCTCACTCTGCCTTGCTTATTTTTTGAGGTCTTTCTATGGAATACCCTGATATGTTTCTTTTTTAATTTGATATTTTTTCATAGTTACAACTATCAAAATGATGCACATAAACTTAAACTCTTTATGGCTACTCTGAAGGATGCAACATTGTGATGGTTTATGGGACTAGGACATGAAACCATCCATATCTATGACAACATGAAGACAAAGTTCTCTAAAAAATACCAAGAATGTTGCAAGGCCAAGGAAATTTGAAACAAGATATTCCGCATCACACAACGCAAAGAAGAGAACTTAGAAGATTATCTGGAGCATTTTCTATTTAGTCTTCAAAGAACTAGGAAAATAGGGTTAACCAATGACACCGTAAAAATTCTCTTTCTTAGGGGGATTAGGGATGAATTTTTAGATATTTTGAATCTTATGGGTGGAGGAGATATTTCTAAATTGAGGTTTGATGATATATGTGATGTGTGCAGGAACTATTCAAGGTCCATCCATTTAGTATGAGGGTACACCGAGAAGCATGTCTCTTCTGGAGGGACCTCAGGTGTCATAAAAAGAGAATTAGGTACATTTATTGAAGACCTCAAGACTAATCTACTAAGTCACATGGGTAAGAAAATCGATACCTTATATACATGAAATAAGTAAGAGGAGGCTGAAAAATTCCTTGATGTCTTTTTTCCTATTTGTCATAAAAGGCATGGTAGTGAAGAGTGTCCCTACAACAAAACAAAAATATCCTCTTTAGAAGATACCATTAGGATCACCATTCTAAGACCCCTTCCTATAGACATGACTGAAGTAGAATACACAGAAGAGCCTATTTACTTTATGGCTCAAAGGAGGCCTTGGAAACCATGAGGAATGCCCCCAATTGATTGTCATACATCACATTCAAGTCCTTATCCTTATCAGCAAACTCCTTTTCCAAATCAACCTAGATGGCTTGGAGGTTGGCAACAACCTCCACACTATTCCCAGTGGACACAACAATACCCACATGCTCCATAATCATGGCAAGCATGGAAAGTGCCCTCACCAACATACCCACAATATCAATCATACCCTCCATATCCACCACTGTCAATAATAAATCCTTATCAACAATCACAATAGTTCTTACCACCTGTTCCATCATCATCTAATCAACCATCTAGTTCAACCCAACTACCAAAAGAAACACCTAAGCCTACACAACCATCACCCAATCTGAATAATAAGGTGGCTCAACTGGTTTACAAAAATGGGATGGTAGGATACCCAACCTATCATGTCAATACACTAGAAATTGATGTTGTACAACTAAGATCAGGAAAGAATCTTCAAGGACCAACTATCACAAAGGTAGAAGATTCTCCAAAAGAAGAACAACCAAGGCTCCCATTTCTTGATAGACTTCAAGAACAACCAAAACAACAAGAAACATCTCAATCAAGTTTTGATTTCATGAAGGAATTAAGAAATGTTAACATTAAAATCCCTCTTTTGCAGGCCATTTGAGATGTTCCAGTTTATGTGAGAGCAGTTAAAGAACGATGTGGGAGAAAACAATAGAAGAAAAAAGACCTCAAGACAGTCCAAGTTATTGGACAACTTGTAGATTTGATGTTGGGAAATATTTATGTTCCTTATAAGTATGTGGATCCTAGGAGCCCAATGATAAAGGTATGTATTGGAAATATAGTCATCCCAAATACACTTGTGGATTTAAGAGTAGCCATAAATGTAATGACAAATGAGACTAAGGAGAAACTAGCCCTTCAAGGACTGAGACCTACTCCAACGGTCTTACAAATGGTGGATCGTTCCCTTGTAAAGCTAGAAGGTATGATTGAAGACATTATTATTTTTGTTGATTCTTGGTAATATCCCACAAATTTTATGATTTTACAACCAAAGATTAAGCTAGGGGGATACCCCTTAATTTTAGGCAGACCTTGGCTAGTCGAAACTAATACTTTTATTAATTGGAGGTCTGGTAATATGGTGATTTCAAATGGAGAAAAAATGAATCAACTGATGTTGTACCCTCCAGCATAGCCTTTATTGGAAATAGATGATCCATTGTGGATCAATAGTGATTTAGATGAATCTTTGCCTATTTTGACAATTGATCAAAGTAGAGAATTTGAGGAAACTTCAGAAGACAATGTTCTTAATAATTTTTTGCAAAATCACTATTTGTTTAATAATGTTTTAGAAAGAATGATTTTTCCTTTAGGTATAGTGGCAATTTCCCATTTGGGAATTTTCCATTAGTTAGTAATACAAAAGCTATTCAACATTTCATTACTTTGCATCAGTGATTACCACACACTTGTATATATAGTCCATTCTTAGTATCTGAGAATTATGATCCATCCTCATCTACTTTCCAATTGCTTGTTGTAAATATTCATGTCCAATCTCAGGCTATGGAAGTTTTATCTAGAAAAGTGCTTAATATAAATCCCAACTTGAGCCCCTCATAGTTATAAGATCCCATTGCTATGTTGTGTTCCCATAAAGATGCCTTTGCTTGGGATTACCAGGATATGAGAGGTATACACCCTAATACTTGCACACATCATATATATATATATAGGAGGGAAGTAGACCTGTAAGACAACCACAATGGAGATTGAACCCTATCCTATGAGAAATTGTTAAAGATGAACTACAAAAGTTACTCAACATAGGATTCATCTATCCTATCTTCAATAGCCAATGGGTTTCACCCCTTGTGATACTTCCCAAAAAGAATGGGAAGTGGTGAATATGCATAGACTATAGAGCCCTTAATAAGGCTACCAAGAAAGACCATTTTCCACTACCCTTTATTGATCAAGTCCTAGATACCCTTGCTAGAAAGAAATTGTTTTCCTTCCTTGATGGATTCAATGGTTACAATCAAATTTGTATAGCCCTAGAGGACCAAGAAAAGACCATTTTTACTTTCCCGTAGGGTAAATTTTCTTATAATTTCTTACCTTTTGGGTTATGTAATGCTTTTGCTATCTTCCATCAGACTGTCTTAAGTATTTTTGCAGATTTGATTCATGATTGTGCAGAAGTGTACATGGATGATTTTACTATTTATGGAGGCATGTATGAGGAAGCAAAGGAAAATCTAGAAAGGGTTCTTAAAAGATGCATTGATACTAATCTTTCTTTGAGTCATGAAAAATGTCACATCTTAATGATTGAAGGTATTGTCTTAGGACATTATATTTCTACAAAAGGAATTGAGGTAGATCCCAAAAAGGTAAAGATAATTCAAGACTTACTTGTGCCTACTTCTCAGAAAGATGTTCGTAGTTTTTTGGGTCATGTTGGATATTATAGAAGATTTATTCAAAATTTCAGTAAAATTGCCTCACCTATTTTCCTTTTGCTAGGTAAATATGTTGATTTTTCATGGACACGAGAATGCTAGCAAGCTTTTGAAGAAATTAAGGAGAAGCTTATAACTACACTAGTTTTATGAGGATCCAATTGGGAATTTCCATTCCACATCCATATTGATGCTTCAAATAATTCCATGGGAGCGGTACTTGGACAAAAGGAAGATTCTCTCTTTTATTCCATTTATTATATTAGTAAGAATTTTACTGATGCAGAGGTAAATTACATTATAACTAAAAACAAATTTTTGGTTGTAGTCTATGTGGTAAACAAATTTTTCCATTATATAACTGGGTATAAAGCCTTTGTACATATAGATCATTCTTCTATAATATTCTTCATGAATAAGTTAGTGGTCATAGGATGAGTGATTTGGTGGTTGCTCTTGTTGCAGGAATTTGATATCACTATTCTTGACAAACCAGGGTGTGAAAATGTAGTTGCTGAATTTCTATCTAAATTGGAGTGTGATAATGAACCAATCCTTGTGGATGACGATTTCCGAGATGAACATATTTTTTCCATTTCGGTAAATCCCATGGTTTACTGATATTGCTAATTATATTGTCACATGCAGATTTCCACCCCACTTTTCTCCAAGAGACCGACAAAAGCTTGTAGGACTTTGTGGACAATATAGTTGGATTAATGGTTTACTTTTTCATACTAGGATTGATAATGTTATGCGTCAATGTTTTGTAGAGGAGTATTTCTTTGACATACTCCACACTTGCCATTCTAAGCCTTGTGGAGGACACTTTGTAGCACAACGAACTTCTTGTATGCTTTGGATCAAGCTCTTGGCATGACTCATCTTGTGTGGGTGGCATGGTGATGGAGTGTTGGAGGGACTCTTCAAGTGGGGGAGATGGAAGGAAGGAGGATTTATGAGGTTCATGGGAATGGATTTAGGTGCTACTAGGAGTGGGAGGAGTGGATTAGATTTGCGTGTCTTCGATGGATTTGGTGGATCTAGGAGTAGGAGGAGTGGATTGGATTTGGGTGTCTGTGATGGATTGGGTGGATCTAGGAGTAGAAGATGGCGATTGGGTTTGGTTATCTTCGATGGGTTTGATGACTCTTGGGGTAGGAGATGAGGGTTCATTGGATTTGGTGGGTTTGATGATTTTAGTGGTTTGGGTGGTGCTAAGGGTGGGAACAGTAATGATAGGTGTGGGATGGAGAAGGGTCTCATCACTAGTGACTATACATGGGGGAGTGGGGAAGCATGGTTTCACGACTTCAAGATGTGGAGTTAGGGATGTATTCTTTGTCATAAGTCCTTGGAGAACTTCTGGAGTGAGAATCATGCATATTCTAGGCTTAGCTGGGGTAATGGGGATAGATGAAGGATTAGGGATTAGTGGAGGATTAGGATTATGGATGATTGTTGGACTAGGATTAAATGGGGGAATGAGATTAGATGTAGGATTGGGAGTAGATGGAGGATTAGGACATGGTGGAGTGGAAGATGGAGTGACATTGGAGGATATGGATGGTGGATTAGAACAAGAGGATGTAGTTGGTGGATTGTAGTAAGGGTATTGGGAAGGACGATTTGGTTGGGAAGATCGGGATGGTGGATTAGGATAGGAAGACATGGATGGTGAATTGGGACAAGAGGATGCAGGTGGTGGATTAGGATAAGAAGATGTGGGTGGTGGATTGTAGTAGAGGTATTGGGATAATTGATTATGACAGAAAGATTGGGATGTCTGATTAGGATAGGTTGACGTAGATGGTGTATTAGGATAGGAAGATGTGGATGTTGGATTAGGATAGGTTGATGGGGATGTAGGATTAAGATAAGAAGATGTGAATGTAGGATTAGGATGGGCAGATTGGTAAGGAGGATTAGGATAGGGGGACATGGATGGGGGATTGTAATAGGAGTATCGGGATGGTAGATTAGGATGAGAAGATTGGGATGGTAGATTGGGATAAGAGAAAGATGTAGATGAAGGATATGATGAAGATACAGGTAGGGAAGATAACGGATATCCCTTGTTAAAGGTAGCATAAGGATTGCTAGTAGGTGTGGGTGAAGATGTGATGGGATAGCTTGGAGGGGTGATTGGATTTTGGAAAGGGGTTGGGGAAAGCTTACTAGAAATGATAGCATCAAAGGGATCTATTTCGTATACTTCTTGATCAACAAGACTCTCATTATCCTCGTCAACATAATTAGGATTCCCCGTTGACTACTATTTTTGATTGTATTGATGAAGGATAAGGATTCATGATGTTAGATTAGAGGGATAGGGATTGAAAATATGGGAATGAATGATTAGAAGGAAATAAAAGGTGATGAAAGGATAAATAGGATGGATTGGAAGAATATGGAGGAATGGATCTTAAGATTTGTTTCAATATCAGAAGATCTTGGATGTAGATGGACTAAAGCTCAAATTGGGATTTAGGTTAAGCTCAGATTGGGATTGGATTAAAGCTCCGATTAGGATTGGATTGAAGCTCAGATTAGGATGATTGGAGGATGTGATGGGATTTATTTTAAACCAAGTTCAGGGGTTTAACTAGATGGCGTAAGGTGCTGACAATCAAATTTTTCTAGATTTGGCAGTTTTCAAAAATTGTCAATTTTTTCCATTTTAGGTAACTACACACGCATATCTTTGAGTCCAGTTTTTTTCCAAAAACTTCCTAAAACTAAGGTAGGATGAATTTCCAACTAACATTCTAAATCTGAGACATGCATTCTAATTTATTAACAAAAATGATTTTTCAAAAATTGGAAAAAAACACTAAATTGTGATTTTGAGGGTCAAGATGAAAGTTTCAAGCCCCGAAAATGTGCCAAAATAGGGGCCAATTGACTGAGGGTTAGTTGGGAATCCACATGTCACCTCATAACACAACCACCTGTTAAATTTCAGCCCAAATAGACACTCGAGTCAAAATTTATGGCCTCCAGAAGTTTCTGCATCAAAATCAAAACCCCTAAAACGAAGTCGAGGTGATTGGGATGGATGATTTGATGATGGATACAGAATCTAATGATGTTCTAAGAAGCACCTATGTGATTTTGTTGAAGAAATGATGACTTTCAGAAGGAAATGACAATGACAAGAAGATGGATGAATTTCTGCTTTTAGGAAAATTTGCCTATTTGAGTGGCAAGGTCGCCCAACTAGGGTGCAAGGTCACCCAAGTCAAGGGAAAGGTCACCCAACTCAAGGCCAATGTTGCCCAACCCAAGTGCAGGGTCACCCAAGTCAAGGGAAAGTCTCCCAAGTCAAGTTCAAGGTTTCCCAAGTCAAGGGCAAGGTCACCCAAGTCAAGTGCAAGGTCACCCAAGTTAAGGGCAAGGTCGCCCAACTCAAGGGCAAGGTCACCCAACTCAAGGGAAAGATCACCCAAGTTAAGGGAAAGGTCGCTTGTCTTGAGGGAAAGGTCACCCAACTCAAGGGAAAGGTCGCCCAAGTTAAGGGAAAGGTCACCCAACTTAGGTTTTGGACTTGTCTAAATTAGAAAAGGGGCAAATAGATTATCTGAACAGGAAAACGATAATTGGAATGGGGAAATGGACACTCGAAATGAGGAAACAAATGATCAGAATGAGGAAACAGATGCTCAGAATGGGGAAATATATGATCAAAATGGGCAAACGGATGCTCAGAATGGGGAAACAAATGCTCATAATGGGGAAAAAGATGCTCGGAACAGGGAAACGGATGCTCAAAATGGGAAAACGAATGATCAAACTGGGCAAACAGATTCTTGGAATGGGGAAACAGATGTTCAGAATGGGGAAACAAACACTTAGAACAAGAAAACAAGGCAAGGCCACCCAAGTCAAGGGTGACCAAGGGCAAGGTCGCCCAAGTTAAGGTCACCCAAGTCAAGGGCAAGGTCACCCAAGTTAAGGAAGAATCACCCCTCTTGGTGAAACAGGCGAATTTGATGAGTTGTTTGACTGACAGTGACTCAGACAAAGAGCAGAATCACCCCTTTTCAGGGCAGGGTCACCTTTGTTGAGGGAAAGGTCGCCCCTACTAGGGAAAGGCCGCCCTTGTTGAGGGCAAGGCTTCCCATGTCAGCAGACCTAGACTTAACTTGGATGAAAATGGTTATGGAAAAGGACCGAAAACACAATGAACAACAAGTCGAAGGTAAGGCTGAATTGACTAAGCATAAATTCACTAGTTTTGCACAGAAAAGATAGCTCAAGCAGCACAATCCTAAGATTAGTAAGATGGGTATGGATAACACAGTCCTCTAACTAGGCTAAACAAGGCAATCTAGGGAGTCCTCAATATACACATGGTACATGAGGCACAACCATGAACACTAGCCCATCATAGGTGTAAGTCAGAACCCCAGTGAGGTACTAAAAACTTGGACCAACTTTTCACATCTTATCTAGGTATCACCCTAGTTTCGACGCTCCACTAGACACAACGTGACTAGATTGGGATACAACTTTGGCTCTCCCCCCTTTATATACCCCATCGGTACACATGGTTGGGATCATCCCTTGGGGTGATGAAATCCCCAAGCAGGTCCCACTAAAAAGAGAAGACTAAACATTTTTGGCTAGTCCCCTGGCTCACACGAAGTACAAGGGGAAAGCTTGAATGATTTAGTGCCTCCTAGGTAACACAAAGGACTAAGTGAGCTATGATTTCTCTTCACCCAAGATCACCAAATGGCACAAGGGGATTGGATACGTTAATATCCCACTTGAAAAGTACAACAAACAATTATTTTGACTCCCCCTAATTAGATCTATGTGCCTAACTAGTATGAAAACGACAAAAAAACAAGCTAACTAATGTTCTTGGCCTACTCATCCTATAGAAAATATGTTAGAAGTTTAACCTCCAGTCTTGGAAAGCCATGAAAAAAATGCACAAACATTATTTAAACAAGCACATTCACCAACAAAATAGGTTAGAGGGTCAGTATTAAGAAACAACAAGAAATGAACCTTGGAAATGAAGTTTAAGTCATTGTTTTTACCTCAGAGATGTGTCTATCTAGGGTAGAATTTCCCCTGTTGACGGTGGGGTCACCCCTGTTGAGGGCAAGGTCACCTATTCTAGGTTAGGGTCACCTATCTTAGGGCACGGTTGCCTGTCTTAGGGCATGGTCACCTGTCTTAGGGAAAGGTCTCCCTTGTTGAGGGCAAGGTCACCCCTGTTAGGGAAAGGTCACCCTTGTTAGTGAAAGGTCACCCCTGTTGAGGGCAAAGTCACCCCTATCAGTTACATAGTTTCCTTTGTGTCACCTAAACCTGCAAAATTTCAAACAACAGAGAACATGAAAATAACAGACCCGTTTGTGGGTCCCACTAGGCATTCCAAAAATGTGATGCAACGTTATTTCTAAACCTAAAAGATGCAAAACAATGAATAAATGCAAAGGAGAAATAACACAACACCACCTCAAGATTAGCCTAAGTTGACTTGAACAAAATAAAGATAAACAACAAATTATACCTTGTCCAAGTGATTCTTTTGGTTGGCCCTTTGTTGAAGATTTGATGTGTGCTCCTTGATGGAAACTATGATGAAAATGGAAGCAAAATGATGAGGATGCAATGAGGATTCAAATGATGCAAGTGGGTATGTGATAAGATGAGAAAAATGGATACAAATGAGCTTGAAGATTCAACAATGGTGGATGCAAGTGCAAAATGCTTGAGCTTGAGACTAGAATGCTAGATTGCTTGAATGTGATATGTGTGTTATGAATGAAAATGAGACAATCTTCCATTTTAAAGGAAGAGTCTCTAGAGGATTCAATGGTCAGGATTTTTCCAACATGGGAATGATGAAGGGTTGTGGTGAGTTGAGGACTCACAAGCCCTCACATCTTTCCATGTGGAAAATGAGGTGTCAAAAGGATAGGTGATGTGGAAAAAAAACATGTGAGGTGGAGGTACTTACAAGTACCTTGGGATTAGGGGACATTTCCTCAAAAATGAAGTTCTTGTCCCCATATGAGGATGATGGTGACAAGTAAGGAATTTTAGAAAGTCCTCTCTTATCATCATGGGGATGAGAGAAGTTGTTGGGAGAATAAATGTGAATTTTAAATTCACATGATTGGGGAGTACCTTGAGGATAAGACAAGGTCCTCATAAAGGAGGTCCTTGTCCCATGTGACTGATGTGACCAGTGAGAGAATTTAGAATTTCTGAACAACTTACATGGGGAAGAGAAATGCATTGAATGAATAAATGTGAATTTTTAATTCACATGGGGAAGAGGTCAAGGCCTAAAAGGGAAAGAACTTATGAAAGGTTGACTTGGAGGACATACCAAATATGGCATGTGATTAGATTAAGGTTGTGCAAATAGGTGATTAGGAAGATTAATGAGGGTTTAGAGGCAAGTGGCCAAATATGGAGGATGTGACATTAATCCTAATTAAGGGTGTGCACATCCTAATCATGGATTAATTAAGCTAATCCAAATTTGAGGAGGATTATGGAGGATGTGAAAAGGAGAGAGAAAAGAGGGAATTTAAAATTGATTTAAATTCAAAAAGGTTAAATGACTAAATTAAATAAATTGATGCATTTATTTAATTTAGAGAGGAAGGGATGGAAGGTAAAGTATTAATTATTAAATTAATACCTTAGGAAACTTAGGAAAAAGTGAAATATTAACTAAATAAATCATTTAATTAATATTGGAAAAATAGACGGATAAAGGAGATGGATTTGACCATGTGGGAGTGGTCAAATTTGGATGTCTACAGAATCAATCAACTCCATTATTTGGATGAAATGCGTCAACAAGCACTTTTTCATGTGGAGATGGTACAACAATAGTGAACACAATGGCATGATCACTTTATTCGTTAGTGAACATTTCAACCTAGTGGCTGGGCATTACTCTATGACTCTCGGTTCTAGGAATTCAAAGGAAAATTCCATACTTGATGGCCTGGTCCCTATGAGATCAAGACTGTTTGTGATAATGGTGATGTTAAGTTATGCATTGTGGATTCAGAATGTATGGCTCTCATTGTTAACGAGCACCATTTGAAGCTATACAAATGTCCCCTTTCAAAAGAAACATTTTTTTGTATTGTGACAAAGGAACTCACTCTTGTTCCTGTCACCTCTCTAAAATAAGTTGTAAAAAAAAAGCAATAAAAAATACAACAATGAAAACCTTCAGGCATTGTTGGCTAGTTAGTATTTTGAAAACTGGATTCTAGTGGATACTAACTGCTAAATAATCTTAGAGGTGAAAACCAGTTTTTCGGTGTCTCTACACAGTGATAGGGTGAAAATTGGTATGTTTGTAGTCTATCATCATGAAAACAAAAACAAAAATACAAGGAGCACGATTCCTATCATTTTTGTTCCTGTCACTACCTATTCTATGATGCGACAAGATTGCTTCTCCAATTATAAAATCCAAAGATGAATTTCCATCCTGATGTTCTTGTTAGCAACAACCCTCCACCATAGCTTTAGCTTCCTATTCCTTTA
This sequence comes from Sequoia sempervirens, assembly GCA_007258455.2. NCBI lineage: Eukaryota > Viridiplantae > Streptophyta > Pinopsida > Cupressales > Cupressaceae > Sequoia > Sequoia sempervirens. The sequence goes on from VDFB02321686.1 coordinate 96,381, forward strand.
TGCTTCACCAGTTGTATTAGGAACTCTTTCTTGGCATCCTATGGCTAGGACCTACATGTTTGTTCCAAATTCTATGATTTTGATCGTGCTTCCTTTGCAGTGGCTACTGTCATCTTGTGGATAGGAACTTTCTGCTTGTTCTTGTCCCCATCATTTTTTGCACCACCATCATCCCTTTGATTGCCACCTATACTTCTCCACATTTCCACATTATGACTAGCTATCATTTCTTCTCCCGTTAGTAGTACACACCAACTGTCCACATTGGCATTCTTAAATGTTGTTGGTCGTGCTTCATCCTCTCACATGGTCTTTGCATTACCCACTTGATGCACTACCATATTTTCAAGTGTTGATTTAGATGTCTTCCATGCAATTTATGTGGCCACCTCAGCTTCTGTACTCCATGCTTATTGGTGACATGACCCGCGAGCGGTATTGGTATTGGTATTTTCAAAAGTTTTTATTTTATTTTACATTTATTAAATATTCTTATTTCTTATGACTAATAATGATATGACCTATGAATGATTCATAATTAAGTTGGGGGGGAGGGAATGTCACCATACCATTTTCCTTACCATTTTATTCATATTATCTATCATTTCCTTTCATCATGACAACTCAATACTCCACCTTCACCGTACCCATTGTAATTCTACACTCTTCGCCATAACTCCATCCCTAACTGACATTATTACTAATTTTTAAATGTCATTTCACTAATTCTAGTAAGCAATTTTTATCCTACGGGTAACCATTTTGGTTTTGTTACAGTTAATTGTTACAGTTAAACCCTTCTCCACTCTATTACTGTTACAACTTCCTAGTAAAACCATACCATGGCTAAAGACTAATGTCCCCATCATAAACCTACTTCCATGGAGGAATTAAGGGCTCATAGAAATAAGGAGGTTTATGAGGTATTCAAACAAGCACAATGGGATGTTTATTTTAAGAAATTAAGGGGGTTTGATAAGCAAGTTGCCTAGGAATTCACATTGAGTTTTGATGGAAAACAATTTTTTGTTTAGGGTGTGCAATTACATGTAATTGTTGAGGTTATAGTGGATATAATTGGGTTACCAATGACTGGTGAGAAATAATTCCCAAGCAACAAAAACAAGATTGTGGACCTACAACCTATGTGAAAGAAGTTTCTGAAAAGAGGAGAATCTATTGAGATGGTTCATGGTCAGGGTACTAAATTAGCTTCATTACCATGGATTTGGAGAGAGGTGACAAATTTCATAATTCAATACATCACCTTTGAAGGGAGGTATGTACGTGTTCGTTCAGTGTTTTCAGTTATTTGCATTTGAGGAAAAACTAGTTAGTCAATGCACCCTATTTTCTATATTGCTCTCTACAACGTATGAGTAAGGTTGTTCAAAAAGGTAAAAACAAATTGTAAGCTCACCGTGGGTTAGTTTGGTTGTTGATCATCCACACATTAAAAAGGATTTCTCCCTTGGGTGATTGGGATTCATTTTTCAATATAAATGATGATACTGAGTCAAAATCCTTAGAAAATGAAACCTCCTCGGATGAATCTTTAGATAATTCTCCTAGTGAAAACTCTTGTTCTGACAAAGAAACCCTTCTTGGCACATCCAAAGAAGGTTCTAAAGGAAACTGAGACCCTAGTGTAAGCCCTAGTTTTTCAAAGAGAAAAGCCTCTAAAAAATCATATAAAAAGTCATCGGGCTTAATTAGAGAAACCAAGACCTCAAGTGTTAAATCTGCTAAGGTTTCAAGGTCATCTACTAAATCATCCAAAGGAAAACAAATCTTTTATGTTTAGTGTCAAAAAGGGTTGTATTATGAGCCTTCTCGTGATAGGAATAAAAAGAAATCAAAGACTTCAACCAGCCTTGTGAGCCGATTGGACGATTTATCCAATGTAGCCAGTCATATGGATAGTCCAAAAGAAAATGACTTTGATTCAGACCTAGAAATCCTATCTGAAGTCCTGAAAAAATAGGGTAAATTCAACAGAGAAGGTAGGCAGACAAAAAGGAGGAAAACACAAAAATCAAAAAATAAGTCTTTCATCCCTAAGACAATCACTGTTGAAGATTATCATGAACCTGAGGTTTCAATTGCTAAAGATTCCCCCACAAAATAACCCTTATTTGAGAAAGAGGACAATGCCCCATTTGAGTCACAATGTCCTTCTCCAATGTATTAGAATTTTGAGGAACAATTAGATGGGGCTAATGCAAAATCAAAGGAAATAACACAAGTAGACAAAATAGAGGAACAAGAAAGACATGAAAGTCTGCCTCCTCTTGATACCCAAGTTGATGAAGGAAATTTGATGATAGTCAAGTATGTAGAATTGGAACAAAATGATGATAGAGAATTTCTTAGCCAAGATGATCAAGAGGCTAAAGAAGAGTTTGAAGAAAATGAAATCCTCTCAAAACAAATTAAGGAATTACAAGGATCAATTGAAAAGTTGGAGGAAAATCAACAATTACAGAGTTAGATTCAATAGGCCAACTCCGTCTCTCAGTTACAGGAAATAAAAATTCAAAGATTGAAAACAGAGTTGGATCAAGCAATAGTTTTCAAGGAACAACATTTTCCCATCAATGAACATCAATGACAGATCTAGGAGTTGAAGTAGAAATGGACTAAATAAATTAATGGTGCTTTGCAAAGACTAATTGGTTTGTGATTCTTTCCTTTGCATGAGGACATACAAATCAATCAGCTAGGGGGAAATGATGAAGGTGGAAAAGTTCTAATAATTTTATCTTTTGTTTTCCTTTTTCCTTTACTTTTCCTACCTTCATGTCACTATTTTCCATAGGAAGTATAGATATTTGGTATAATGTAAGAAGAAATTAAAACAATTAGAAAATATCAATATCTATCAAAATACTAATTATTTTGTGGATGAAATGGTAGGAGATAATTAAGGGAGATGTTAGAGCTATTGAGAACATGGATGGGAGAAAAGCAAGGAGATGTTAAAGTTGTTAAGTTTAACCAGTTTATAAACTATTTTTGAAATGACATTTGTTAAAAAATTTATACGTTTGTGGCCAGTGGCCATTATCTATTTTATGTCAAACTTATTTGGATTGTTGGCCATAGGCCACAAACAAACCATAAAAAACTTTATCAATGCTTGTTTAGTATAAATGTGTGAAATAAAAAGACTTGATATATAGATTTTAATATAATAATAAACTATTGTTTCTGAATCATGATATATTCTAGAAATTGTTGTGTGCATGATTAGTTCAAAATAGAATGGAGTTTACATTCTATCACTAGATGACCAAGGAGGTAAGGCCCACTCCTTGAGTTGTCTGGTGACTTTTCCAGATTAGTTTTGGTGTGGTAACTATGTGATTTAATTTTTAAAGCATTTCCTTTTCTTTTCATAAATTTGGTTATTCATAGTTAATTATAATTCAATTTAAAAGTTGTTTTCTTTCAGTTATCTGTTGATGTGTGTATTCATAGTGCGAGAATTAAAACTTTGATTTGTGCAAACCAGAATTTATTAATGTTAGTGTATAATTTATAAAGTTTCATTATTTTTGTCACTGCACTTCTTGTCATAGTTCCTGGTGTAGTTCCTATCACAAAATAGAAACAAAAAGGTTAAACCAGATTTCTAATTAAATACTTGTGTGAATTAGCTACATTCATCCCCACTTAGTTTACTATTTTTTAGCCCTTCAGTATATAGCCACAACACTTTTCATGAGCTTGCGATCCTCAAATTGAAATTTAGGAACAAACTGAGGAAATCAATACAAAGTTTCCAAAAAATGATTCAATTGTGTTAAAGCCCATTTGAAAGAATTACAAGGATAATTTTCCCCAACTTTGATCCACAGTTCTATCCAAACAGGGGTCATTACCCATATTGCTATGGTTTCTAACTTTGGACTGAAACCAGACCCAAAGTATACCCGCTCGACATGCTCATATGAAGTGAATGCCTCCTCATTTTGGTTCCTTATTGTATCTAAGGCAATGACTGAATCAATGTCCCACTCAGGGAATAAGAGTAAACCACTCTATCTTACAAGTCTCCTTCCTTCCTCTGGAGTAATCTTGTTGGCATCAAATTCCATTTATTTAGGACTTGTTTAGTAACCTCCTCATATTTTGAGGGGTGAACTCCCCCTTTATCCTTATTCAACTTTTTGTGGAACTCTTCTCTTTTAATTCTCATGATAAAATCTTCAAATTACTTGGAAGCCACAAAGCTATCATTAGTCATGAGCTGACTGTAGGCCAAGGATCTTACATCATTGGTAATAACACTTGGATCATCAAGATCCAATACAAGCCTACTTGCAAGTACCTAACCATCATCTTGATCAATTGGTGGAGGGAAGTGTTGATCAACTTATTCATCACCAGGAATATTTTTAGCAACATCCTCTTCTTTAGGTCTACTCTCTGCTATTTCCTCAATATTTATTGAGTAATCAACTAATGGCTACATGCCAGTTTATACCTTAGGGGTGTTGGCAAGAAGTTGAGTCCGCTTTTTGGCCAAAAAGTAGAAGTGTTTTCCCTGATTTTTAGAATTTGACACATTTGACCTTAAAATTTGAAGCACTTAGAGATGGAATCTTCAAAAAAGTCAATAATCATAAAATGTAGTACTCGGAGTCTAGTTTCCAAATATGTAATTTATTTCAATACCCAGACTGTACAAATTGAGTTTCAATAGGAATTTTCTAAAAACCACTGTTTAAAAGTCGCCTTTTTTTTACCATACCATGCACGTGTACGACATCCATATTTTGACCTAAATTATCGTATTTTTCTAAATCCTTTGGGGAAAAGATTTGTGACTCATGGAAACTTATTGATATTTTTTGTAATTTTTTAGTTTTTTATTTAAATTTTTTAGGAATATTTGTCGTTTTGAAAAATCATCGTGTACGACACGCATAAGATGACCTAAACTTATCATTTTTTGATTTTTTTTTTTAAATTGAAAAGAATTTTCTAAAGTTTTTCCTTGTGTAATTCATTCGTCAAAATGTTATGTTGATCAAAATTTATTAAAATACTAAAAAACCCTGATAATTCAAGTTTATAGATTAGTTTCATTAGAAATTAATTAAAAAATAGAAAAATTAATCAAATTATAAAAATATATATATTTGGAATCTACACTGTCTCATCTATAATGGGTTTTAATTTCGTAAAAAAAATTTACAAAATAGGTCTTCAGACATATGTCCAAAGTCACTATTTTCCTGTGACATTAACATGACCTTCAAATTGCAGGTCAAACCAGGTCCAAAGCTTAGGTTCGGGTCCCCAAGCCATTTCCCGAACCGAAAAACAAGCCAAAAACCCGACCAAAAATTTGTATTTTAAAAAACGGGATGTTGTTTCATAAAAAAATATTTTTTTATGG